>JAVJIF010011889.1:0-79686 GCA_038442645.1 Agave tequilana | reverse complement strand
TAACGGGCAGATTTTAGTGAGCTGTTTATTTTTGTCTTTTGTGTTTAAAAACTCGTTAAGGATATATTTTGATCTAATTACCTCCTAAACTTCAGTAATATGTTTTATCCCTAAACCCTAGCCCTCTCCTATAAATAGGGGTGTTTGGGGAGAGATTTGTGACAACAATTTTTGCTAGAAAATCAAAGTTTAAGGCTTTCAAAAGAGACTTGTTTCTTGGTTTTGTGTGCTGAATTTCTCACTGATTTTCTGAAGGGTTTTCAAATACTCTTGATTTAATTTTCTTTCTTCACTTACAACAAGAGCTTCATTCCTACTCAATATTCTCTAAGGACCTTTGTAAGGGAAGAGATATTTGAAAGAGAGAGTTTGTGGTCTTTTGACTACCAAGAAATTACTTGTTCTTGAGATTGTAGGAGTTGGGTACTCCATTGTATTTGAGATCTTTGTGATAGTGGAAGTGTCGGAATCCTTCTGGGGAAGGCGGGGAGTAGAGCTGGGTGCTCGAACCTCGATAACATATCCTTGTGTTGCGATTGGTTTACATTCTTGCAATTCTTACTCTACTTGATTGCTTATTACTTGCTCATCATATTCATTGTCATACTTACTTGCTTGCATTCATCTTGTGATTTTGTTTGTAATGTTGTAGCTTTAAATTTTTATTTGCCCTTTGATTAGCATTGTCACCTATTCACCCCCCCTCTAGGTGACTTTTCAATTGGTATCAGAGCTTGGACTCTAGGTTTGGCTTAACATCCATAGAGAGATCCTTAAAATTTTGCTAATCAACATTTTTCATTTCATTCATTCATCACTAGTAAACATGGCCGACAACATTAAATCCCCACCTAAATTTGATGGCCTCAATTTCCCAATTTGGAAGGTTAGGATGACTATATTTTTGCAATCTTTGGGTAGCTTAGTAGCCAAGTCCTTGACCAAACCCTATGAAGCACCCGATGGTGATGAGAGCACTTGGACCGACCTTGACTTTAAATTATATGAGGCTAACTCCAAGGCCCAAAACTCCCTATTAACCGCCTTGAATGAGGATGACCTTACAAGGGTAATTCATTGCCAATCCGCCTATGAGATTTGGCAACACTTATTGGTCACACACGAGGGGACTTCACAAGTCAAGAGAGCTAAGATAGATCTCTTGAGGTCCCAATATGAGTCATTTAAAATGCTTGATGATGAGTCTATTGATAGTATGGCTACAAGGTTTACTAAAATCACTAATGGTCTTTCTTCCTTAGGTGATGACATCTCCAACGATCAAAAGGTGCGGAAAGTAATTCGGGCTCTTCCTTCATCATGGGGAGATCAAGGCCACCACCTTGAAGGAGTTGAACGACAAGGACGAGATGGACCTCATTAGTCTCATTGGGAACCTAAAGACCCATGAGATGGAGAAGAAGGCAAGAGAAGAGGCCACTACTTCAAAGAAGAAATCCATAGCCTTCAAGACTTCATCCACCAATGATGACGATGAAGATGACGAAGAAGAAGATGAGGAGCTAACTCTACTTGTGCGGAATGTCAAGAGGTTGTACCGAAAGAACAAGTTCAACTTCCGGAGAAAATTTGAAGGCAAAGAGGAGCGGAAGATCATATGCTACAATTGCCGCAAACCCGGACATATCATGGCGGATTGTCCGGAGTTCAAGAAGAAAATGACTTCCTCCTTCAAGCCAAAGAAGCCGGAGGAAGAAAGCTTACAAAGCAACATGGGATTCGGAAAGCGAGTCCGAAGAGGAGGTGGATCAAGCTAATATGTGTTTCATGGCAAACACACCCAAGGTAAACCCTCAATCCTTGATGATGAAGATGATGATGTAAGTAAGGAAGTTCTAGTGCATGCTTTTGTAGAACTTTCTGAAACTTATGATAACAAGAAAATTGAATGCATAAAATTACAAAAAGAAGTTGCTTTTCTTAAGAATCAACTTGCCATTGTTTCTAAAGAAAAAGATGATATTTCTTCTAATTTCATTTCCATGCAAAAAGAATTTTGTGCCTACAAGAGTTCTTGTAAGGCTAAATCCCCTATTATTGATGAAAAAGAAATTCTTCTTTTAAATTCAAAATGAATAATTTGAAAAAGTTTTAAAAGATTGTGCCTTTAATACTAAGAAACTTGAAGAAAAACTTTCTAAAAAGCACACATCTCATGCTAAGATTCCTCGTGCTCACACTACACCTAACACGTCTCATGTTCATGCTCACAATGCCCATGCTCACAAATCACACACTCATTATACTTTTAAATATGGTAGAGTGTATAGATGCACATATTGTGGCAAAAATGGACATTTAGCTAAGTTTTGCTATGATCAACTAAATAGAACAAATAATCTTGTTTAGGTTCATGACACTAACCCTAGAGGACCCAAGAAAATGTGGGTACCAAAATCAAGTCTTAAATTGTTGATGTAGGTACACACCAAAGCTCCAAGACGTAGGGAGCGGTGGTACCTTGATAGTGGTTGTTCAAGACACATGACATGGGACATCAACAATTCACAACCCTATCAAGGTACATGGAAGGTGGCACCGTCACCTTCGGGGATGACTCCAAGGGAACTATCATCGGTATAGGTAACATTCAAATTGGTGCATCTCCTATTATTGAGAATGTTGTTTTAGTAGATGGTTTAAAACATAATTTGCTTAGCATTAGTCAACTTTGTGATCGTGGACTTAAAGTTGTTTTTGATGATGCTTCTTGTAAGATTTTTGATGTTAAATCCGATGTTTGTATTCTCACCGGTTTTCGTGATAATAATGTTTATATTATTGACATGCTCAATTTAAATTGTTCTACTAAATGCTTGAATGCTTTTGATGAAAATTCTTGGCTTTGGCAAAGAAGACTAGGACATGCATCTTTTGACCATATTTTTAGGATTAATTCAAAGGAATTGGTGAAAGGTATACCTTGCTTGAATTTTGAGAAAGACCGCATTTGTAGTGCGTGCCAACTTGGGAAACAAACCAAGTCTTCCTTTAAACCCATCAAGGATTTCATGTCAACTAGGCCTTTAGAATTAATTCATAGGATCTTTTTGGACCAACTAAAACTAAGAGTTTAAATGGAAGTAGATTTGCATTTGTTTTGGTTGATGATTTCTCCCGTTTTACTTGGGTTTTCTTTTTACAAAATAAAGATCAAACTTTTTCTCATTTTAAAATTTTTCGAAAAAGAGTTGAAAAAGAAAAGGGTTTTCCGATTTTGAGAATAAGGAGTGATAGAGGTGGTGAGTTTGTTAACCAACTCTTCATGACTTATTGTGATGAAAAGGAATTAAGCATGAAATGTCTGTCCTAGAACTCCACAACAAAATAGAGTTGTAGAAAGGAAAATAGAACACTTCAAGAGATGGCTAGGACAATGATAAGTGAATATGACCTCCCTCAATATTTATGGGCCGAGGCCGTAAACACCGCATGCTATATATCGAATCGTATTTATTTGTGCAAAAATTCTTCAAAAACATCATTTGAAATGTATCATTCTAGAAAACCAAATGTTACATATTTTAAAGTTTTTGGATGCAAGTGTTTTGTTTTGAATACTAAGGATAATTTGGGTAAATTTGATGCTAAGGCTTATGAGGCTATCTTTGTTGGATATTCCTCTACTAGCAAAGCATATAGAGTTTTCATTAGATCTTCTCAAAACATTGAAGAATCCATGCATGTTAAGTTTGAAGAATCTAATGTGTTTGTTGAGAATGTTGTAGAGTTTGAACCATTAGGTGAAGACATGGAGAGACTATCCTTAAAGGACTCACCCGCTCAAGAAGAAAAGCTAGATCCTATTGGTGAAGTTCAAGAGGATAAGGAGGAAAGCACTCAACCGCTTCCTAAAGCTTGGAGATACGCTACAAATCATCTAAGGAGCTCATCTTGGGTGATGCATCTAAAGGAGTCACTACGCGCTCCAAACTCCATGACCTATGTGGTAACTTTGCTTTCATTTCTCATTTTGAACCAAAAGACATTCTCGAAGCCGAGACGGACCCATATTGGTTGCTTGCCATGCAAGAGGAACTCAATCAATTTGAGCGCAACCAAGTTTGGCACCTTGTTCCTAAGCCCCACGATAGACCAATAATTGGTACTAAGTGGATCTTTAGAAATAAGATGGATGAGTCCGGAAATGTCATTAGGAATAAAGCTAGGTTAGTGGCCCAAGGTTACACTCAAGTTGAGGAATTGACTTTGAGGAGACCTTTGCACCCGTAGCACGGCTTGAAGCCATACGGATGACACTAGCTTTTGCATGTTTTAAAAATTTTAAACTTTTTCAAATGGATGTGAAAAGTGCATTTTTGAATAGTTTTATTAATGAAGAAGTTTATGTTTCTCAACCTCCTGGTTTTGTTGATCATGTTCATCCCGATTTTGTTTTTAAACTTGATAAAGCTTTGTATGGATTGAAACAAGCTCCAAGAGCTTGGTATGAAAGGCTTTCTAGTTTTCTCATTTCAAATGATTTTATTAAGGCAAAGTAGACACAACTCTTTTTACTAAGCATGTTGATAATGACATTTTAATTGTGTAAATTTATGTTGATGATATAATTTTGGATCTACTAATGAGCTTTTATGCAAGGATTTGAGAAAGTCATGCAATTAGAATTTGAAATGTCTTCCATGGGTGAGCTCAATTTCTTCCTTGGACTCCAAATCAAGCAATTGCAAGACGGAACCTTCATTAACCAAGCCAAGTACGCAAAGGAGCTAGTAAAGAAGTTTGGGCTTGAAGGATCAAAGGCTTGCAACACTCCAATGGCAACTACAACCAAGCTTGATAAGGACGAACAAGGTAAAAATGTTGATATTAAATTATATAGAAGCATGATAGGAAGTCTTTTATATTTGACGGCAAGTAGGCCGGATATCATGTTTAGTGTGTGTCTTTGTGCTAGATTTCAATCGTGTCCTAAAGAGTCTCATCTTATTGCGGTAAAACGCATTATTCGTTATATTAAGGGCACTATTGGAATGGGTCTTTGGTATCCAAAAACTATAGATTTTTCAATAACTAGTTATTCGGATGCCGACTATGCGGGTTGTAGAGTAGATAGAAAGAGTACTAGTGGGACATGTCAATTTCTTGGTAATTGTCTTGTTTCATGGTCCTCTAGGAAACAAAATTCCGTAGCTCTCTCAACCGCCGAGGCGGAGTATGTTGTCGCGGGGGCTTGTTGTGCACAAGTCCTTTGGATGAAAACACACTCTCCTTGATTTTGATTTGCACTTTGATCATATAAAATATTTTGTGATAATACTAGTACTATACACATGACCAAAAATGCAAATCAACATAGTAAGACCAAGCACATTGAGATTAGATATCACTTTCTTAGAGATCATTTTGAGAAAGGTGTGATATAGATATTGATTATGTTTCCACGGATTTACAACTAGCCGATATATTTCACTAAACCTCTTGATTTTGCTAGATTTTTGTATTTGTGGAGAACTTAATGTTTGTATTATTGAATAGACATGTTTTTCATAACCCTTTTTGATGTATGACAAAAAGGGGGGAATAAGTTTACATGACAAAAATAAGTTCATTTGGTCTTGGTTCCATATGAATTTATATGCTTACCTTAAAGATTTGTTATGTTTTATGTTTATGTATGTATGAGTTTTATGTTTATGTATGTATAAGTTTTTGAATTCATGTATTTTGAGAATTCTTGTGTTTTAGTTGTTTTGGTATTTTTGGTATCAAGAGCAATTTTTGTGTTTTATATATTTTTTTTTTTGTTATATTAGTTTCAATAATTGGTGCATCATTTCTATTATTGGAATCTAGAGCATATTCTTGTGTTTATGTAAAGCATAATTTGAGGGGAGCTTTCTCCTCCCTATATTTTTGTCAATAGCCTATTTGTTTTGTCATCATCAAAAAGGGGGAGATTGTTGGCCCAAGAGGTTACACTATCCAATTGTTTTGTGTTTTGATGATGACAAACCAAATTAGAGTTATTTGGTACTAACAAGTTTGTTAAGATGAGTTTCAGGTTTTGTACCATGTTTAGAGACCATTTGCTTAGCTATTGCAAGAACTTCTAAGTTCCACCAAGTAAGGAAGGCAAATTGCACATCAAGGAAGGATCATAGAAGAGAAAGCACTAGCAAGGCATTGGATGGCTCAAAAACTTGAAGATAGCTCAAGAAGTCTTCATGTAATTGTTTTTCAGTTTATAGTATGTTAAAGAATAGTGGATAGGTTTGAAGCTCTATCACACACGTTTTTGCGCACATGCTCGTTCCAAAATAATTTCTTATAAATTATACAAAAATATTTTGCATACAAGTTTTTGCCTACAGATACATCTTTATATTTTATACTATTCCCTGTTCAAAAGTATTTTTGTTAAAATCAAAATCCTCTTTGTTTTCTTTCTTAAAATTGATTTTTGACCTGATCCGGTCGACCGGGACAGTCGACCGAGTCTGTGTCAGTCTGGTCCGGTCGACCGGACCAGTCGACCGATGTGTCCGTTGAACAGTAACGGACAGATTTTAGTGAGCTGTTTATTTTTGTCTTTTGTGTTTTAAAAACTCGTTTAAGGATATATTTTGATCTAATTACCTCCTAAACTTCAGTAATTATGTTTTATCCCTAAACCCTAACCCTCTCCTATAAATAGGGGTGTTTGGGGAGAGATTTGTGACAACAATTTTTGCTAGAAAATTCAAAAGTTTAAGGCTTTCAAAAGAGACTTGTTTCTTGGTTTTTGTGCTGAATTTCTCACTGATTTTCTGAAGGGTTTTCAAATACTCTCTGATTTAATTTTCTTTATTCACTTACAACAGAGCTTCATTCCTACTCAATATTCTCTAAGGACCTTTGTAAGGGAAGAGATATTTGAAAGAGAGAGTTTGTGGTCTTTTGACTACCAAGGAAATTACTTGTTCTTGAGATTGTAGGAGTTGGGTACTCCATTGTATTTGAGATCTTTGTGATAGTGGAAGTGGTCGGAATCCTTCTGGGGAAGGCGGGGAGTAGAGCTGGGTGCTCGAACCTCGATAACATATCCTTGTGTTTGCGATTGGTTTACATTCTTGCAATTCTTACTCTACTTTGATTGCACTTATTACTTGCTCATCATATCATTGTCATACTTACTTGCTTGCATTCATTTTGTGATTCTTGTTTGTAATTGTTGTAGCTTTAAATTTTTATTTGCCCTTTGATTAGCATTGTCACCTATTCACCCCCCTCTAGGTGACTTTTCACATTTGATCTTCCAGTGTGAAGATAGTTGAGCTTGCAGGGGAAACTCTTTGTTCGAGGGGGGATTGTTAGGATTTTGGTTGAACAAATAGTCCCACATCGGCTAGACGTGGGGATGGTCTTGGGAATATAAGGATTTGGGCAACTCCACCTAAAAAGTTAGTCTTCTGGAATGGTGCCCCAAGCGGTGTAGAGGAGTGACCGACTGCAGTTAGTTGGTGCTTCACATAAGGCGTGCCGCCACCTCATCAGCAGTGAAGAGTTGGGTATATAAGGATAGTTGAGCTTGCAGGAGACTATTTGTTCGAAGGGGATAACAAATAGTCCCACGTCGGCTAGACGTGGGGATGGTCTTGGATATATAAGGATTTGGGTAACTCCACCTAGAAGGCTAGTCTTTTGAGATGGTACCCAAGTCCAACATTCACTTCTTGCTGAAATGATCCACTTCAATTAAGTTGTCCACTTTAATTTGAAACTGTCCACATTATTATCAATCATAAAAAATATACAATTTTAATTCTATTTTTCGTATAAAATTGTCTACTTTTATTTAGTATGTTTACTTTTCATATTAAATTTTCCACATTTTAGTTGAATATATTTATTATTCTCAAATTAGTGAAAGGGAACACTGTTGCGATAAAAGAATTTAAAAAATTAAATTTATACGAAAAAAATAATAGCATAATAGGAAAAAAAACAATAGCCTTATGCGCCTACAAGGAAAATAAATAAATAAAACATTTCCTTAGTTTTGTTTTGCTTATTAAATATTATTGTAACGCCCCGATCCCACGGATACGAGACGTCACTGCGACGTATATACATAGGTCAGAACTACCCTCCCGTATATACGCTAAGCATCAGTACAGACAAGAATCAGAGTACGGAAGTAAGTGGTGCATTATACATTCCAACACATGAATACAATCACAGAGTTATCACCAGAAGTGATCCAATATTACATGAATATCACATCACTAATATGCGCAAATGCGAGAATACAAGGAAATATACAAGTATGAACAGTATGAAAGGCACTCACGAGTTTAAAAGAAAAACTCGAGAGACTCACAAGGGGGCCTGGAAGGATGGAGCTCTGGATGATCGGCTGGGGATCCACGCTACCGCTGCGCTACTCTGATCCGCAAGGGGGAGAATCTACACGCTCCAAGCTCCAAGACCTGGACATGAGGATCCAGGGGAGTCAAATGAAACACCCCAGGCGAGTATGATACAAAAGCCAGGTGGCGAGCCAGGGTGAACATAAGTGTGTACCAAGTACAGGAGACAGGAGGGTTAGAACACAATATAGCAGGTAGGAACAGGTGAAACATAATCATCATAAAACTTGGAAATCCGAGGTAAATCCAATCATGAGCAAGACTGACTGTGTACGCTTAGGTCATGGTCCATGAGACTAGTACATCGAAGGAATAATCCAAACAAAGAAAACCCTCATCTATACCTTTATCTCATACCACCGAAATCCAAGCGTATAGAATCAGAGTTGCAAATCACACGATGGTCAAAACAGGAGTACATAATTAGAATAACAGGAGTCCATAACAGGTATAACAGGGATCATAAGAATCATGACAGGAATCTTATTATTATTACTCGTCTGACCCATATATCTAGGTATGTATCCGGGTGTACACCCGACACACATACATCCATATATAAGCAAGCCGAGGGTGTTAACGGAAGTAGATGGAGAACTGATATAGAGCTTCTTATAGTAGTTCCCATACACCTGGGACCAGTTTGAGGGCCCTAAGTCCCCCTAACACGAATCTCCTGTGGGCCCAAAGTCCCACTAACACTACCGCCAATACATTTTATTCCATTACTATAAGCAAGGTATCATTCCGGCATCCATCACTTCCTCCCATTCCCCATACAGGTTGTCCTTTTATAGTTTATTAACATAATTATCAGATTTCGGGAATGAGTAAGATCATAACTGGAATACATAACAAGAATCATAACTGGAATCATAACAGGAGATCAGATACTACATTCCCGTTATCGTGATAATTATATCAGAATCAGGTGCATCATGCTTGGTGTCAAGAGATAGCATGATAAGGTGATGATATTTAACAAGCAACCAAACATGACATAACAAGAGGGTCTTGCCAAATAATAGCATGCATGGTGGTCAGGTGATAACACACTAGATGCCAGGTGATATACATGTGTTAAATAGAAGCATGCAACTGACTAGTCTGAGGTAATGGTATGGCAAGGTAACATAAAAGTAACCCAAAGTACAACGACCACGAAGGGTCGGCCACGCATAGTATAAAACAGTAAAAGATATAGAACATGAAATAAAATACATGGAGACTAGAACGAGAATATTTGCATAATCAATGAAATAGGGAGCAAGAGGGTAGCGAGCGAGAACACTCGCCTGAATCACCAGAAACGCCGAAAGGTCCGAAATCCACGAAATTCGGGATGCGCCATAATATATGATATATAAATATGTAGAGTGAAGAGGAGAGAGAAAAGAGAGAAGGAAGATGATGTTTGTCAATAGACAAGTCAAGTAGTACCAGTATATGATATAAGACTCAAGGATATGGTTCATATTCAAGAAAGAAATCAACTATAACAGACAGCCAAAGTTAGTCGACTAGGTGGAAAGAGTAGTCGACTAATAGAGGGGTTAGTCGACTAACAGTCTGGTATAGTCGACTAAAACTGGGTTCCAGAGAGTTGGAATTCTGTTTCAGGAAAAGTTAGTCGACTAGGGTCAAGGGAGTAGTCGACTACAGACATCTCAAGTCGACTAACAGTCATGTCAAGTCGACTAATACTGAGTAACAGAAAGTTGGGTTTTGATTCAGGAAAAGTTAGTCGACTAGGGTCAAGGGAGTAGTCGACTAATCGAGGTTTCTAGTCGACTAATAAATAACCTAAGTCGACTAAAACTGGTTCTAGAAAAGGTTACGTTTCAACTAAGGGTTTCAAGTCGACTAATCCCTAGGTCAAGTCGACTAATCGACTGGAAACAGCATACAGAACAGACTTGTGATGGTTTTGTTTGATGATCAAATAACATGATTTGAGGACCTAAGTATACATGATATGAAAACATAATTATACTAAGAATTAATCAAATCTTGGTGAAGAATAACACTCACCAAAAGAGTACAAGGTGATGGAGTGATGGTGGAGTGATGGAAGTTGATGATGAAAAAGAAAGTGGAGGTTGGAGGTTTGGTGGAGGTTTTGTTGTTGGTTTTGGGTGAGAAGAAGTGGTGGCCGGAGATCGGGGTCTCTCGCCGGAGTCGTGGTGGCCGGAGGCGCCGGAGGAGGTGGTGGAGGTGAAGGAGATGTTGGAGGTTAGGGTTTTGGTGAAGAGAAGAAAGAGAAAGATGAAGTGAAAATGAATGAAGAAGGAGAAGGAAAAGTATTTATAGGTTTTAGATTTTGTGAAGGAGGTGCAATTAAGATAGAAGAGAGGGGGGTTTTTGTAAATAGGGGAGGTGAGGTGTCTCTCCTAGCCACACTTGGCTGGCCATGGAAGAGAGAGAGAAAGAGGGGCATTAATGAGGAAGTTGGTGGAAGAAAATGGAATTTTGGAATTGTTGGAATTTTGGAAAATGGAATTCTTGTGGATTGTGGAGGAAGGAAGAGAAAGAAGGAAAAGGAAAAGAAATTAAAAGAGAAGATATTTTCTCTTGGACTCCAAAATGAAACTGTTGTTGAAAATACTGATTTCCGGGTTTAAGTCGGGGATGCGGAAAAACATTTCGGAAAATACCGAAATCGTCCGAAATTCAAGTGTCTCGGAACGACTCGTAATAATTATCAAAAATTAAGAATATAATATTAAGTATCATAGTGAATTCCGTTTTAAGAAATACTTTATAGTTTTAAGCTAAAAATCCCGGAACCAGCTAGCTACCGACTCCGGTGGAATTTTCATAAAATCATAAAATCTTCAGAAAAAGTATTTGAATAAGAAATAAGATTCTAAGAAATAAAGTCTAAAGGACCATCTAGAAATTCCTAGCTGTTTGTGAAATAAAAATCCTGGAATCGATCAGCGGCACTGGTCGACACGGTTTTGAAGATTTTCATTTTAATTCAGGAAAAATCTAGAAAATCATAGAAAAATATAATATTTTAAATGATCTTTAAAATTAAAATCGGTCAAATCTAATTATCAGAAAGACTAAATCGAATAATACATTAGGATTAGGTCCTCGGTTCAGACTGGGGTTGACTCCGAGTCCACGAATCCAAATCCAAGACAAAACAACCATATAAACAATTCATAATACAAAACAAGTACAGAAGGTAAATCGAAAAATACGATCAAAAATCTGAATACGCAACTAAGTACGTATTCCGGGAGCGGGGTGTTACAATTATATAAAAAAAAGTAGACAATTTCTCGTAAACTAAGTATATTAAGATCTAAGATCATTAATACAAGCATAAATGCTATTAAAATCTCAAATCTCATGGGTCTACATTATTCAAGGTTTTATTTAAAAAAAATTCTAATAACACAACTACAGGTGAACAAAGCGATGCTACATGTGAACAGTTTCTGAGCTTACACTTTTTTTTACCAGGCGGACAAATTCAATGCTACATATGTATAATTCTGAGCTTGCACTTTTTTCTGCACGTGAGACGCATTTAATGCAGCTCACAAGTCCATATTTGCTTCAGCAAATTCTGACCCAATTTAAAAAGACAATGCAAAGATTACGAAAATACTTTGTATCATGTATTGTTTTTTGTTGGAACAAAAAGTAAGCAGCACATAGGGTACTTGATCAAACAAGTTTTCAGCCCAACATATTTTCTGACAAGGGGATCTTTTCCAGAGTGCTAGAAATAAATTTCCTTTTTGTATTTATATATAATTAGGTTCTGATCTCACTTGTAAGCACGGGGTACTATCTTAAAAAATTAATTTTGTAGGTGGAGTAGCTCAAATCTATTTAAGACTATTCTCATGTCTAGCCGATGTGAGATAATTGTTCGACCAAAATTTTAACACTATGAGAGACGATGAGTTTATTTTGACCTGAGAGCAGGAAAAAAATTTAACAAAAATACCATTTTCATATTACTGACAAAACCCTCCTCTCGAAAATCAGTGAGATGTGGGCATTTTGTTCACTGGTAAAATAATGAAAATAAATTGTAGAAAATCTCAGGTCAAAAGTCCTAACTATTTCTTTTATTTCAAATAAACCCAGAGCATAAAAAAAAAAAAAAAAAGACAAGATGTCTTTTCTCAAGTCTTCGCAACGACTTTGGCTTTTTGTTATATTTTTCTTGGTCAAGTCAACAAAGGCGAGCTTGACCAGCCCATAAACAAAAAAGACAACAAATATTGCGACGTGCGCACGTGAGTTCACGTGACCATATACTAAGATAATTAAAAAAGATTCGGGTGGTGTGTGCAAGCTACACATATAATAAGATGATCAATCTGATATTGACATCTGGACTGAAACTCTTGTAATCTCAAGCATATCTTAAAATTCGTATCTCTTTGAATTCATCTTTCGATAGTTAGTCTAACAACCCCAATAATAAAGTTTAGTACACTAACTCTGATGTAACCCCAGAGTATTAGGTTGCTTATTAGTATTAAGGGAAGGATTTAGATGCAAATCTCCATTACTGACATTTGAAGCTTTTGCTCAAAATTCATGGGTTTATTCAGAATATTCATCTAAAGTTTCTTCCATCTCCAACTGTAAAGAGATTTTGGTACTGTGTTTAGAATGATTTAGTAAATAACAACAGAAATACAAAATAAATTACCTACAAATAATTAGATGCTTTTCTTATGCTAAACGCAAAGCTCATGAAGAAGATAAAGTGGATAATAGACGTAACTGACTGTAGCAAGGAAGAAGATAGATAGCATCCAATGTATCTGGTCGGAAAAAATTAAGCCCACAATTGGTAATCTCATGTATTTTGTATTGTCACTGTATTTTGAGATGTAATTTAGGCTTTTGCCCCGTTTTGGACCCTTTGCTCATCCCCGCACCTGGCTTCCCGGTTGGCCCAGGGTTGGTTGGAGCTCGTGCTCCTCTTGTGTCATCGGTTCGAAGCACGCGACGCGCGACATTGACTATTTTAAACCACCGTGGCCGCTTCAGATCACGATGTGCGGTTGATTCACCAGCTAAAAAAAAGGGAGGAAAAAAGAAGAAGCTCAAAAATAGAAGAAATGAAGTGAAGTTGATTATGTTGAAAGAATTTGACACCAAACTTGGCACTTTGATACCTTATTCACAAGGAAGAAAGACAAAGCGCTGTTACACTAGACCGGAAGATGAGTTTTTGACTAGAAGACGAAGTCATTGAGTGAGGTTAGTATTTTCGATCGCAGTGATGAGTAAGGTAGTATTTGCTGACGAATATTTCTCGATTATGTTGTGGGGAGAGAAGGTAAAATCTGTTGATAAAGTTTCTTAAACTCTGTTGGAGTTTAGTCAAAATCGATGCAATCAAAGGTGTCGAATACGAGAGCGTGTCAGTCGTATCAATGGTGGATTACACATGAGGAACATGACCTAGTCGACTAGGCATTTGAACTAGTCGACTAATAATACAAACAGAAAGTTAGAAAATCTATTTCACTACAGACTAGTCGACTAGGTCAAATACCTAGTCGACTAATAGAAGCAATTAGTCGACCAGAGTATTGGCCTAGTCGACTAATTCAGCTGCAGCGGCCCTGTTTTCAAATCTGATTCTGAATTCATTTCTGATCAGAATTAGGTGTTTTTGCTTTTTTTTTTCTTCGTGATTTTTTGGCTATATAAAGAGGGGTAGTGTCCCCAAATTTGTAACTTATAACCTGTAATTGATTGATTCAATAAGAACTCTCTCCCCTTACTCCAGGATGTCGGCAAATTAATGAACCTCGTTAAATCTTGTGTTCTCTTTTCTTTTCTTTATTTACTTGTTCGTGTCATTGTTGACTATTCTCTAGAGCCTATCTTCTCTGTTGATAGAGTTTCTTAAAATTCTGTTGGAGTTTAGCCAAAGATCGATGCAATCAAAAGTGTCGAACACTAGAGCGTGTTGGGCGTATCAATGATGGATTGTACAGGAGGAACATGACCTAGCTGACTAGGCATTTGGACTAGTTGACTAATGATACAAATAGAAAGTTAAAAAATCTATTTCACTATAAACTAGCGACTAGGCATTTGGACTAGTCGACTAATAGAAGCAATTAGTCGACTAAGGTATTGACCTAGTCGACTAATTCAGTTGCAGCGACCTTATTACCAAATCTGATTCTGAATTCGTTTCTGATTCAAATTAGGTGTCTTTGATTTTCTTTTCTTCGTGGTTTCTTTGGCTATATGAGAGAGGTATTGTCCCCAATATTTATAACCTGTGTCCTGTAATTGATTGATTCAATAAGAACTTTTTCTCCTTGCCTCGAGGATGTAGGCAAATTGTCGAGCCTCGTTAAATCGTGTATTCTCTTTTTTTCTTTATTTACTTGTTCGTGCCATTGGTGACTATTCTCTTGTGTCCCTCTTCTCTGTTGATTGGATCTCCAACATATTTATATATCTATCTTATGCAACCACAATGAGCTGAAAAAGACAGAGCTGTGATTGAGTGAGGAAGTAAAACTTCAATGTTAAGATTTCTCTTTCAGAGAGTTTTATCATGGTGTGTTGTGTTTTGAAAAGAACAAAAAATTCTGTTTGAAGAAAAAGGAGGACTCAAAAGTAAAAATATTGTTATTCAATTTTTTTCTCCTCTACAAATTCTATCCTTTCTGTTTCTCTCAATTTTTTTGTTTCTTCGTTACAGTGTAAATTTACATTGCGCGTTACCATTAGCATCGAACAATGTAAATTTGTGTGTACTTCTTCTTGTACTGTCTTTTCTCGTTATTACATTTGTGCTAACAGTTGAGGTTTAGATTCATCGATTAGTCTAATTAGCCTACGAGCCTTTCTCCAAATAAATTAAAAATAAAAGAAAAATAATGGTCTATTTCAGATCCATGGAACCTCAAGAGACAAGTGGCATCCTTTCCCTTTCTTCTCTTTTTGCAGTCCTTCAGAACTTCTTCTTCTTCTTCTTTGAAGTAAAGAAGACACATATTGATGGAATCTTGTGGAAATTTGTTTGACAGGTCTCCAACCCAATAATAAAAGACATGTCGTGAGGAATTAATGCTTTTTTTGACTAGAAACAGAGAGAGAGAGATATGTTCTTTTCTAGCACAAACTTAACTAGAGAGAGAGAGAGAGAGAGATGTTCTTTTCTAGCACAAACTTACTAGAGAGAGAGAGAGATTCTTTTCTAGTACAAACTTAACTAGAGAGAGAGAGAGAGAGAGAGAGAGAGAGAGAGAGAGATGTTCTTTTCTAGCACAAACTTAACTAGAGAGAGAGAGAGAGAGAGAGAGAGAGAGAGAGAGAGATGTTCTTTTCTAGCACAAACTTAACTATAGAGAGAGAGAGAGAGATGTTCTTTTCTAGCACAAACTTAACTAGAGAGAGAGAGAGAGAGAGAGAGAGAGAGATGTTCTTTTCTAGCACAAACTTAACTATAGAGAGAGAGAGAGAGATGTTCTTTTCTAGCACAAACTTAACTAGAGAGAGAGAGAGAGAGAGAGAGAGAGAGAGAGAGAGAGAGAGATGTTCTTTTCTAGCACAACTTAACTATAGAGAGAGAGAGAGAGAGAGAGAGAGAGAGAGAGAGAGAGAGATTCTTTTCTAGCACAAACTTAACTAGAGAGAGAGAGAGAGAGATTCTTTTCTAGCACAAACTTAACTAGAGAGAGAGAGAGAGAGAGAGAGAGAGAGATTCTTTTCTAGCACAAACTTAACTAGAGAGAGAGAGATGTTCTTTTCTAGCACAAACTTAACTAGAGAGAGAGATTCTTTTCTAGCACAAACTTAACTAGAGAGAGAGAGAGAGGAGAGAGAGAGAGAGATGTTCTTTTCTAGCACAAACTTAGAGAGAGAGAGAGAGAGAGAGAGAGAGAGAGAGAGAGAGAGAGAGATGTTCTTTTCTAGCACAAACTTAACTTTGAGACCAACCATGAGATGCTAAATGAGCAAGTCATGTTAAAGAAGTTGCGTGACTTGCGTTTCTCACACGTGGAAACACACATGTACCTCTGAAATGGAAGTGTGTACACTTTGTGATTTTTAAGAAATGTATGAGCTATTGCACACACTTTTGATGTTGATTTCTCTGTAATTCCCGTAAGCAATTAATAATTTGTATTTTGTGCACTGAAGCTGGGTTAAAGAACTTAATCTCTGTTTAACCTGACAACATTCTAGTGAGGAGATCTCCAGGTTATGTGTTGTAACAAACTGGTTTCCTATCCACAAACTCATCGAATAAAATAAAGAAAGAATCAAACAAACCAATCACAGGAGAGGAAAAAACAGTACGCATGAGGTTTATGTTAATCTCACATTAAAGATGGACCAATAACCTTGGTTAATTAACATTGGATTCCTATTAAAGTTAACTGATATAATATTATGCCCATATTAAAGTCACATTTTATATAGTTTATATATAATCTCTTGAGATATAAGGGTACCATGATGGAAAGGTGTTATTTCAAGGGGTTTTATTGCAAATGTGAGACCCACTTTTCTCCTCCTGCAAAGAATTACAACTCACGCTCATTCTTTTGAGAATCCATCAGAAAAGAAAACTGTGAGTTTGTGCAAGGACAAGGAGACAGAGAAAAGAGGATCTTTGCATTAGGTTTGCAGGATCAAAAGGAAGGAATCAAAGTCTTCTTCAAACTTCATCCAATCTTCTTCAATGGCTTCAGGTATGGAGATCTAATTATTAGGGTTTTTTGATTATGCATTTGATTATTCTTGAGATGTTCTTTGATTCTTGATCCATGGCCTATTTTATCCGCATGAAATATATTGTATTTCCAACATTTGGTATCAGAGCCGTGTTAAGAATCAATACATCTTGATTAAAGATTATGGTAAATTAGGGTTTTGATTAATGTTTCATAAAATCAAATTTTTGATCTTTTAATTGTGGAATTGATAGAGGATTACATAAGCCTAATATCATGTTCATACTCCTCTAATTATGCAATTAATAGGGATCAAAATTTAGGATTAAGAAACCCTAATTTTCCCTATTTTGGAATAAATCGTCGGAACAGGAACTGCCTCAAATAACTGTTTCGTCGACTATTAGTCGACTAGCAAGAGTTTATAGTCGACTAATTTATTTTCCCGAAAGTTGAAAACTCTCTGTTTCTAACAGGAGTCGACTTGTACTTTGGATTAGTCGACTAGTAAAGTGTATAGTCGACTAACCATTTTTGCCAAGTCGACTAATTTTAACCGAGAGTTGTCTTCCAACAGGAGTCGACTAATAAAATTGTGTAGTCGACCAATAAAATTTTATAGTCGACTAATTATATGAGTATAGTCGACTAATCTTTCTTTGCCCTAGTCGACTGGACCTAAATGTGTGGTCGACTTGACTTGACCCAAGTCGACTAATCCTTCATTGTAGTCGACTAATGCTTGTTAATGTTCAATCATTAAAGTATGTTACACATTTAAGTTATTGTGTTAATATTGATTGATGCTTGGTCAAGTAATGTATTGAGGTATTATGGCTTTACTCAAATAAAAGGATTAGAGAATATTATTGGTTAGTTTTGTATTCATATGGCTTATTGATTTAGTAGTTGCCAAAGTGACCTATATTAGTAAACCTATGAATATATAACTACATAAAAGACTTGTCAATGTAAGTGACATTAAAGACAATAATACTCTCGATGGCGGTTCTAATTAGGAGATTGGACTGGCCCAAAGGAAAGTCTCTTTCAAATAATTATGAACCGGGGTAGGGTAGTATAATTTATGTAACTTAGTGGTGTGGAATTGGATACCCAAAGGTAGCATGACTTACTATCTAAGTGACATAAATTATATTAGACCTACGTAGGTGATAAAAGTTCTCACCTAAAGAGTGAACACTAGATATGCTTAGGTTTCGCCCAAAGGAGAAATCAAAGTGATATCAATAGTTCATCTTAATTAAATTTAAGGTTATTGTATTGATTTGTGGCCTAATGTGAGCAATGTCCTATTATGTTTCAGTGAACGTCCCTACTTCCCTTCACACTCATGCCACTAGCATTCCAGCCTTGGATGGTACAAACTTCTCAGAGTGGTTTGAACATGTACAGTTTATACTGGGTGTTCTGGACCTAGACATGGCTCTAATAGTTGATAAACCTGATGAAGTAACTGCTGAAAGTACAGCAGAACAGGTCAGCCATGCCAAAGCTTAGGAAAGATCGAACAGACTCAGTCTCATGTTCATAAAGATGACCATAGCCAATAACATCAAGACTTCACTCCCTCCTACAACTAATGCATCTGAACTATTAACTGCTATTAAAGACCGATTTAAGTCTGCAGATAAGTCATTAGCTGGCACCCTTATGGCTGAACTTACCACCATGAATATGATGGTAATAGAGGAGTTCAACAACACATTCTAAATATGACTGATAAGGCTGCTAAGCTAGGATCACTGGGAATGAAAGTGGATGAGTCCTTCTTGGTACAGTTCATCCTCAACTCACTTCCTCCTCAGTTCGGGGCATTCAAGATCCACTACAATACTCATAAGGATAAGTGGAATCTGAATGAACTAACTGGTATGTGTGTACAAGAGGAAGTGAGACTGAGGTAAGAAGGACAGCACTCAGTGTTGGCAGTAACTTCAGGGGGTATCCATAAGAAAGGTAAATATGGAAGAGGTAAGAGATTTCCATCAAAGAAAGGGCATGACCATGGGGAAAGTAGCCAAGGTCATGGAAAGGTCTTCACTGTCAAGTGCTACTTCTGTGACAGAAAGGGACATGTGAAGAAGGACTGCAACAAGAGGAAAGCTTGGTTCGAAAAGAAAGGTATAAATCTTTCTTTTGTATGTTTTGAATCAAATCTTGCTGAAGTACCTTCTAATACTTGGTGGATTGACTCTGGAGCCACAACTCACATAACTAATTCAATGCAGGGATTCCTTACAACCCGGAAACCGAAGGAAAATGAGAGATTCGTCTTTATGGGGAACCGTCTCAAAGTGGAAGTCGAGAATGTTGGTACTTATCGACTAATCTTAGAGACGGGACATCAGATGGATCTTGAGGATACTTTTTATGTACCTTCGATTTCAAGAAACTTAATGTCATTATCCAAATTAGATGTTTTTGGATATTCTGTTTTATTTAGTTGTGAAAAACTCACTTTAATGTATAATTCAATTCCGGTTGGACATGGAATTTTATGTGATGGTTTATATAAAATTTCATTGAATGATGAGTTTGCACAATCTTTATTATCTCTGCATTCGAATGTTGGTATTAAACGTGGCTTAATAAATGAAAAATCCTCAATCTTGTGGCATAGAAGACTGGGGCATATCTCCAGGGATAGAATTATAAGATTAGTGAAGAATGTGATTTTGGATAACCTAGACTTCACTGATTTTGATGTGTGTGTGGATTGCATAAAAGGAAAGCAAACCAAACACACTAAGAAAGGTGCCACAAGAAGTAAAGAACTCCTTGAAATAATTCATACAGATATTTGCGGACCACTCTCCATTCCATGTTTTACGGGAGAGAGATATTTCATTACCTTATAGATGATCTGTCACGTTATGGTTATGTGTATCTAATTAATGAAAAGTCTCAGGCTGTTGACATCCTTGAGGTGTTCATTACAGAAGTCGAGAGACAATTAGATAGAAAGGTTAAAATCATAAGATCAGATCGAGGTGGTGAATTTTATGGAAGATATGATGAGTCAGGACAACATCCTGGCCCATTTGCCAAATTTCTAGAAAAGCGTGGTATTTGTGCTCAATACACAATGCCAGGTATGCCTCAGCAGAATGGTGTTGCTGAAAGGCGAAACCGAACACTTATGGATATGGTTAGGAGCATGATGAGCTTCTTTAATGTACCCAATTCATTGTGGAATGAAGCCTTAAAGACTGCTATGTATATCTTGAACAGGGTTCCTAGTAAGGCTGTCCCAACAACTCCTTTCGAGTTGTGGACTGGTAGGAAACCCAGTTTAAGACATTTACATGTTTGGGGTTGTCCAGCAGAGGCTAGAATATATAATCCACAAGAAAAGAAATTAGACTTAAAAACAATATCTGGGTATTTCATTGGTTATCCAGATAAGTCTAAGGGATACAAATTTTATTGCCCTAACCATAGTACAAGAATAGTTGAAACTGGTAATGCCAGATTCTTGGAGAATGGTGAAATTAGTGGGAGTGATGAACCAAGAAAGGTAGATCTTGAAGTGGTAAGGGTAAATATCCCAATACCCTTTCCTTCAAGAGAAATTGTTGTCCCTCAGCTTGATCATCAAGTTGAGATACCAGAACAACAAGTTAATGTTGGTTCACCACTCCATGAGGATATCACCATTGAAAATATTGTAGAACACCACAACCGGCAGCTTTGAGAAGATCTCAAAGGGAAAGAAGATCTATCATTTCAGATGATTATGTGGTATATCTACAGGAATCTGACTATGATATTGGGATTAATAAAGATCCAGTTTCATTTCACAAGCCATAGAATGCAATGATTCTAGTAAATGGATTGATGCTATGAATGATGAGTTGAAATCTATGGACCAAAACCAAGTCTGGGATCTCGTTGAATTGCCTGATAACTGTAAGAAAGTCGGGTGTAAATGGGTCTTTAAGACCAAGCGCGACTCTAAAGGCAATGTAGAACGATATAAGGCCAGACTTGTGGCTAAAGGTTTCACTCAGAAGGAAGGCATTGATTATAGAGAAACCTTCTCTCCAGTATCAAAGAAGGACTCTCTTAGAATCATTATGGCACTTGTAGCTCATTATGATTTGGAGTTACATCAAATGGATGTGAAAACTGCTTTTCTAAATGGAGATTTGGATGAGGTAATTTACATGGAGCAACCTGAAGGGTTCGCAAATGAAGGTAAAGAACACTTGGCTTGCAAATTAAAGAAATCCATATACGGACTTAAACAAGCTTCCAGGCAATGGTATATAAAGTTTAATGATACCATTACATCTTTTGGATTTACAGAAAACACTGTTGATCAGTGTATATATCTAAAGATCAGTGGGAGCAAGTTTATTTTTCTGGTTCTGTATGTGGATGATATCTTGTTAGCCAGTAGTGATATTGGTTTGCTGTATGAAACTAAAAGCTATCTTACCAAGAACTTTCAGATGGTTGATATGGGTGAGGCAAATTATGTTATTGGCATAGAGATCTTCAGGGATAGATCTCGAGGATTGCTAGGATTGTCTCAGAAAGGATATATCAATCGAGTCTTAGAAAGATTTCATATGAAAATGTGTTCAGTCAGTCCTGCACCCATTCAGAAGGGTGACAAATTAAGTGGGAGCCAGTGTCCCAGAAATGACTTAGAAAAGGGTCAAATGCAGAAAGTTCCGTATGCATCAGCTGTTGGGAGCTTGATGTATGCAAGCACTTGTACCAGGCCAGATATCAGTTTTGCAGTTGGGATGTTGGGAAGATACCAAAGCAATCCAGGAATGGAGCACTGGAAGTTGGCTAAGAAGGTTATGCGGTATCTTCAAGGGACGAAGGACCATATGCTCACATACAGGAGATCAGATCAGTTGGAGGTGATCGGCTATTCGGACTCAGATTTTGGTGGTTGCCCAGATAGCAGGAAGTCTACCTCAGGATTTATTTTCTTGCTAGCAGGTGGGGCAATCTCATGGAAGAGTGTGAAGCAGTCTATCATTGCTTCATCCACGATGGAGGCTGAGTTCATAGCTTGTTTTGAGGCCACAAATCATGCATTATGGCTAAGCAATTTTTCTCAGCACTTGGTGTAGTTGACTCTATTGCCAGGCCGCTGAAGATATATTGTGACAATACAGCAGCCGTTTTCTTCTCTAAGAATGGTAAGTACTCTAATGGTTCTAGACACATAGAACTGAAGTACTTGATGGTTAGAGAAAGAGTTGAGAAACAAAAAGTGTCAATTGAAAGTATAAGTACCACTTTAATGGTTGCTGATCCAATGACAAAAGGATTGCCTCCAAAGACATTTAGGAACATGTTGTTAGAATGGGTCTTTGGGCAATCTGTAATGTATATATTGGTACTTATGTAATTGACATTATTGTACAAATAAAAGTTTGTTTCTGTGTTTCCTGTTATCCAATTATGTGTGCACATATTATGTATGGATGTTTGTTAAACAGGAAATGTCTTTACAAGACAATTACAGGGGTCATTTTGGTTATGGACTCAATTAGTAAGGGTTATCAATGTTGTGGTACATAGAAGGGAGTATGACGTGGATGTTGTATAACCGCTATGACTCGCATTGGTGGTCCAAGCTAATTGCAGTATTACAATATTTCATATTTGGGCTTATCAGTTGTTGTTTTTAAAATTCGTGATCACGTGTCAAAGTTTTTCAGTATGGAATCCAATGGAGTCAAAAATGATTTTCAAATGAGTCTTTTCTTTTATTTGTTTTCTGAAGGTTTAACCTAATCAGTTAATGGTCCAAGTGGGAGAATGTTAATCTCACATTAAAGATGGACCAATAACCTTGGTTAATTAACATTGGATTCCTATTAAAGTTAACTGATATAATATTATGCCCATATTAAAGTCACATTTTATATAGTTTATATATAATCTCTTGAGATATAAGGGTACCATGATGGAAAGGTGTTATTTCAAGGGGTTTTATTGCAAATGTGAGACCCACTTTTCTCCTCCTGCAAAGAATTACAACTCACGCTCATTCTTTTGAGAATCCATCAGAAAAGAAAACTGTGAGTTTGTGCAAGGACAAGGAGACAGAGAAAAAGGATCTTTGCATTAGGTTTGCAGGATCAAAAGGAAGGAATCAAAGTCTTCTTCAAACTTCATCCAATCTTCTTCAATGGCTTCAGGTATGGAGATCTAATTATTAGGATTTTTTGATTATGCATTTGATTATTCTTGAGATGTTCTTTGATTCTTGATCCATGGCCTATTTTATCCGCATGAAATATATTGTATTTCCAACAGTTTAACGTGGTTCGGTCTAAGTTGACCTGCGTCCACGAGGAAGGCAACGAGAAACCCACCATATCAAAAAGGGAGAAATTATAAGAGTTTACACTCACCCAAACCCCAAACAAGCACTCAAGAGTAGCCCTAATTTCTCACGTACCAAGAAGAGAGAGAGAGAGTATTCGAAGTAGGCTATTTTTCTTTCTTTTGTTTGCTGATTTTAACAGATCTGAACATGCACTCAAGTTTCTCTCAATCTCTTTCTCACGCACAAAATCCAAACCCTCTCAATAAGTCAAACGGGTCGGGTTCTGGTATGGATCCAACGAGCCGGGTTAATGGTATTGAGTCATAATCCAACAATCTCCACCGTGACTCAAATATCCACCAAACAATTCTCCATCTTGACTCGAATTCCATCGAGCCTCAACTGGATGTCCTTAATGCCTTCTCCAAGAGCCCGATGAGCTCAACCCTCGCCATCTCCAACACCAAGCAATTTGAGGCAATCCTCGAGTTTGCGCGAGGGTACGGGCTTAGTCAAAATGTCAGTTGGGTTATCTGTTATATCAATCTTCTTAACCTGGATGACCTTGATCTCTAGAATGAAGTTATACTTAACATCAATATGCTTGGTTCATGAGACACCTGGTTCTTCAACAAGTCGATAACACTCTGGCTAGCACAAAACACTGGAGTCACACATTGAACCAAATTCAAATTACTGACCAAAACTCTCAACCAGATAGCTTCCTTTACAACCTCAGTTAACTCCACAGACTCTGCCTCAGTTGTAAACATGCAATCATCGGTTGAAATGAAGCTTTCCAACTAATAGCACAACTCGAAAAACTGAATACCTAACTAGTTAGAGATCTCTATGATCCAGATCACCAGCAAAATCTAAATCCGAATAACTAACTGATTCACAACCTTTTTCACCATCTTATGATACATTAAACCAATACTTGTTGTCCCTCTCAAAAGTCGAAGTATTCATTTCACTACCTGCCAATGAACTTTCCAGTTTATGCATATAGCGACTCACCACACTAACAACATGTGAAACGTCAGAATCAATGCACTCCATAGCATACATGATACTCCCAATTGCACTCAAATAGGAACACGAGACATATACTGCTCCTCCTCCTGAGTATGAGGTGACAACTCTGCAGAAAATCGAAAATAAGCAGCAAAGCAGAGCCTTCACAGGCTTGGCATCAAGTATGCCAAATCTCTCGAACATCTTATCAATGTATTTTTTCTGAGATATAAACAATGTGTAAGTTACCAAAAAAGGGGGTGAATAAGTGACTAGCTAATCAAATGCACAAACAATACGAAATTAAAACTATTTGTGCAAACTAAAAACTATTATGCTAAACACACTAAGTATAACCAAAGAGTGCAGCTGATATCTCGGTGAAGGGCTTTGGACTCTCTCCTCAGATTTCTCTGGATTAAGAGTTAAGGTGCCAATATGACTCTCTTGATTAAATACAAGTGTGAGCACACAAATAAACCCAAGCATATATTTAATTGAGCACAAGATATATCAAGCATATAAATATGAACAGTAAAAACATGCAAGATATAAAACACAAGTGAGAGAGAGGGAGATAAGCAATCGCAAACACGGGAGAATTGTTTCGAGGTTCGAGCACACTTGCTCTATGTCCCTGCTTTCAACAATATGAAGGATTTTCACTAAAATCGATCGCGCAAGATCACTTGGTGCTACAAGACCTACAACGAGCTCCTTCAGGAACTCTTGAATCTGTAAGTCCCTCACTGGTTCCCGCAATAACAACACACGCAAGCACACTAGCTTACTGATACTGCACCTCTACACTGATCTCCTTCAAGAACTCTTCACAATACGAACTCGCAAGTTCGCCTCCCCAAATACAAAAATGAAAACTTTTGATCACCTCTTGAACACAAACAAATACTTTCACATACAAGTATCTTAGAGGATGGATTTAGCAATGGATAGCTCAAACTTGTGTGAGAAAACTAGATAGATTTTGTGGTGAAAAACTCAAGGAATTACTTTTTGGAAACACAATATAAACACTCTTTAAAAACTCTCCTTTTGATATGAAAGTTTTAGTCCAAAGACATGTGGAGAAAAACTCTAAGAGAGATGAAAAAAAACTGACTCTAAAACTTCTCCAAAATCTTATTAGAAGCTAGCCAAAACAGTCCCTTTTATAGAGTTACAGAAACAAATCGTTGGGGTAAAAAACCCAGGCCAGATGACCTGTCGGTCGATCGGCCAACGATCATATTTCAAACCGTTGGGGTTTCTGATCGACCGCCCTGTTTTCCATTATGTTTGCAAAGGGGAAAAGTTACAAAAAGAGTTTGAGGAGCTAAATTATAAGTATTCTTAAAAAAAAGATTACAAGTAGATCTCCTCAGAGATTCTGGAGAAGTGTGCCGATAGGAGTCTGGTCAGCGCGCGACCACTTTGTCCCTTTGACGATGCGAGCGATGAGATTCCCTTCTCGCCTGGTTCCGGGAATCAGAGAATAGAAGGTTGGTAGAACCCTCTTGCTACTTCTCAAAACGCCTTCTGTGAGGAATTCCTTCTCGCCTGGTTCCGGAGATTCCTTGAGGAAAAGAGGTTTTTAGGGTATCACCACCCTGAAAGAGAGAAGTATTTCTCTAAAGAGTCTCTGAATTCGAGAACGCACGGTGCGTTGTAAAGAAGCCTCTGCTTGTGGAGTCCTCTCTTTTTTTCTTCTTTGAAGTCTCTCCCGATCTGATCTCTGATCTGTCTGCCCCTGTACCCTTGATGGGCTATTTATAGGGAAAGCAAGGGTATAATCGTCCCCTTTGAAGATATGGAAACAGATTGAACCGAATCTGTTTGAATTTAGAAAGTAGCCTTGCTGCGAGGCTAGGATAGCTTCTGCGGAGCTAAGAAATGGCAAGTCGGTCGATCTTTCCGATTTGTTTTGATCCTTTCCATCTCGTTGGAGGATTTTCTCTAATTCTCTTACTCGTTTCAAGAGAGTCAAGAGATTGCGGCAATCACCCGTCATATTTGAATCCTAATCGGATTTGATCAGATTGGATCCAATCTCATCAGGAATTTGATTGGTCAAAGGTTGACCATATCAGGCTGATATCGGAGCTGCCCGCTTTGAAGCTCATAGCGGAGCTAGAGGCAATCCTTAGCGAAATCCTGAAAAGAGGCTTTTCGGCGAAGCTATCAGTTAGCTTCCTGGCGAAGTTGGATGATACTAGCCTCTCAATCGAGGCTATCTCCTTGGGCTAATGTAATGCTATATGCTAGCATTTTAGACCTGCTGAGGTCTGTTTAGAAACATCCCGGGCTCACTGTTCTGCTTGCTGGATCAGTGGAGTCCAAACTGCTTCCTTGTCCCTTGGAGGTGGGTGAAAACTGGTCTTCAGCTCGTCTGTCCCTTGTCTTTTGTAAATGTCAACAAGTTTAGACATCGTTCGGACCAATGAGAATCTTGTCTTTTTTAAGTGTCAACAAGACCCCCTTCAAAGTTTTCGAGAGTCTGCAATAGCTCAGACTCCGAAACACTTTGAACTGCTGTGATGGTATGTGGAGTATGAACGTCGCCATGATGGTTGAGTTCAGCTTCGCCTTCAATCCTGCTTTGGGATGAATTCGCCGAAGAATTGCACTGGT
The DNA here is from genome assembly GCA_038442645.1 of Agave tequilana. NCBI lineage: Eukaryota > Viridiplantae > Streptophyta > Magnoliopsida > Asparagales > Asparagaceae > Agave > Agave tequilana. Next base: position 52,633 of record JAVJIF010011889.1, on the reverse strand, counting down.
TCGCGAGTAGCTTCGCGTCGGGGTAGCTCCGTATCTGAGCTTCCAAGAAATAAGTTCGCTTTGGAACTCCTGTTGCCTTTTCAAAGCCAACTGCCGTGGGGCGGTTACGAGGAGGATCATTCCTTCTTTTACGCCAATCGAGAGAGATGTTCTCCGATTTGCACGTTTCCAAGGGAGGATATTCCCTTTATTCAAGGCGCCATAAGTGCCTTTTATGAGGGAGACGTTTTCTCCCTTTGCATGGTTCCAAGGGAAAACCGTCCCTTCCATCAAGGCGCAATAAATGCCTTGAACGCGCTCGTGCTTCCACGCTTGGGGTGGTTGCGCTCAGGCCATGGGGCCTATAAATAGGACGCTTGAGGTCCTCTGAAGAGAAATGTTTTGCCTTCCTTCTCTTCTCTTGGTTGTGAGAGATACTCAGATCTCTGAATTAGTGGGAAAGCCCACTCTGGTTGTCTAACTGGCCAAGGACCAGTAAGTCTTGATCGTTCAACGACTTCACCGATTTTAGGGAATTCATCTCCCTTAGTTTAGTTTTGACAGCTGCTTTAGGAATTAACTTCCTCGATCTTCATCTTGCACTTGGCTGATCTGCAGAGAAGGATCTCATCATGGCTTTCTGCGAAGCCATCGTCTTGATTTGATCAGAGAAAGATCACTGCATGTTAAGTCCGCTACACAGGCAGAACTTAGGACTTGATCTCTTCAAAGGTTGAGCCAGTCTTGCCGTATTGGTGAATGTTGAGACTGTGTCTGACTTTGCCATAGAGGTGAGGCTAGGACTTGGCGTTTGCTGAGCCAGCCCATGGTTGCTGTGCAGGCGGGGCTTATCCTCTGCTTTGACTGAAGTCGGATCACTTTGCCGCTGAAGAATCTGACTTAATGTTTTTGCAGCTCTTTCTGTGCTTGACTGCTAACTTGCTCCAATTTGCCTTGCAGTGAGCTATGCTTGCCAGTCTGCTAACTTGATGGAAGAAACCATGAAATCGCCTTATGCTTCCCCGGTTGAAACTTTACTTTTAAGCAGGAGGAACAATTCGGGGCAGCGAGTGCGCGTCCCAGAGGCTGTTGGCAGCCTCTTATCCGAGATGATTCGTTCTGAGGTGAGGCTGGCCGCCGCCTTTATCGGAGAGGATCGGCTTCAAGATAATGGGCGTCGCCTGTGGGATCGTCGGCATCATTGCCGACTTTCAACTTTGGTGGCCTTTGGGGGCGATCCACTTCAGGAAGGCGGGTATCGCGCCTGTTAGATCACTGGTACCACTGTCAATTCCCATTATACGTGATCTATCGTGTTGGCGGCGATAGGTTTTTATTGCCAGGCTTCAACAAAAATGGCCTGGCAAGATCTGCCATTTTATGGAGAAAAATGACCGTGTCCTTGTGGCACCACTGATTACAGCCTTATGCAGGAGGAAGGCCCTTCCTGTCCCGTTGGTCTGGCCTGGGAGCAGATAAAACCGCTTGTATGCAAATGACCTTGTTAGGTAACTTGGTGTGTTAAACACAACTTTGATGTAATATCAAATGTACCCTTACTTTTGAATCAATGAAAGTTCATCGTCTGATCATCTGATTTTTGCTTACTTTCACTGAGAGTTTGGCCATTGCTGGGCTAAACTGTGTGCGGAGCTAAGGACATAGTCCTTCCTTCGAATGATCTTCGCGAGACTGGTGTGCATCGCGAGCAGCACGCTTTTTAGAGGGCTAAGGTAGGTCTTTCAGCGAAGCCCTTGAAGGATTGTGCGAAGTCCGCACTTTTGCACTAGTGCGAAGTTAACTCTTAGTAGAGTTGAACCGGCGCTTCTCGGGAAGGCGCTTTGGGCGCTGTTTTGAATTAATTCGAAACGGCGGCATGGGCCTTTTTTCGAGGCCTCGTTTCAGGCGCTGATTGGCCTATAAAAGCCCGATCGGGCTGAACATGGAAAATATCTCCTTTTTCAGAGAAATTTCTGTCTTTTCCTCTCCTTCTTCCTCCTTTACTTCAGAGTACTTCGAGAACTTTTGCATTTCTTCGATGGCGCCCAAAAGACGAGCGGGAAAAGAAGCAGCGACTTCTGCAGCGGAGGGCCCTCCTCCTCCGGTCATTGAGCGACCTGTCACTGGTAAGAGACTCTTCTCCCAGATTAGAGATGGTGGTCTTCCTCCTTTGGAGTCGATATTTGACCATTAGGACGATCGAATATGATCTGTCCTTATCAGGGAACTCATTTCCCTTCAACTTCCCTATTTTGCTTGCACCAGGGAGTTAAGAACTGAATAGTTCTTCTTTGGGCTTTCGCACGAAGCCATAACTTGGGCCATCTCCGTACTGTTTGAGGAAAGGACTTGAATAAGTCCTCTCAGTCATAATGACTTTTGACCATAATGCCCTTTTGATGACATCAGCCCTTAGGGCTATGCCACTTCCTGCTTTAAGCGAAGTTGGCGCTTTGGATATTTTCTGCAAAGATGCAGTCTTATCCATGAAGCGAAGCTTTTTTAAAGCTATCGCCTTGCAGGCCCTGCTTGCTGGGCGAGGCTATGTCTTAGTGAATTTTTATGCTTTCGCATCCACTTAATTGGTGAACTAATCATAGCTCATTTCTGTTTTTGCAGTACATTACGCCTCCGGCCTCCAGAACAGTCTGTTCGGTCTAGCCAGTCGAGCGGGCGGAAGTATCAGCTTGCAGTTCTATGGGCAGGCTTCATTGTCAGTGAGCCGAGCTCCCTTGTGCGGGATACGCTCATCCAGGGCGGTCGTCCGCAGGCCATGCGGAGCATCTTGACTACGGCTCCGCTTGAAGATATCGACCGTCAGGCTTACAGAAAGCCTGACTTCATGTTCGGGGATGCTGCACCTGATCCCGATTGCCAGCTGCAGGCCGGTGAGGGCCAGTGGATCTTCCAGTTGGACGGCGAGAGATTCTATCTCCCGTCCACTAAGCGACATTTCGCTTTGTCTTCTTTCGCGAGCGCGACTCAGGCTCGGAAGATGGCTTGGGGCGTGAGCCTAAATGCCGAGTCTGTAAGTGTTGGGAGGTTGACATTCCAGTCCGGCTATTCGAGGGCTGGCCATCCTCGTAGCATAATGGGGCTATACCCTGGGAAGGTATCGCGGGACCTTCCAGTAGGAGAGAACCCAGCTGCGGCGCCGACCTTTGGCACTCAGTTCTGCGAAGTTGACGGGAACTACCCCGCCACCGATTTCAGGACTCCCGGTTGGGTCCACCCTCCTAGATCGTGGTGGGCGGAGTTGACCAACTATATCCTCACTCATTTTGAGGGGGACTTAGAGAGGTTAAACCTCCATGAGGCCGTCAGGGCGACCTGCTACGGTATCGAGATGAAGGTGGCGTGCTTCTACGCCATCCTTGAGTTGTACTGCCCGGCCTCGGGGACTTTCTTCACCCCAGTTGGTGAGTTGGGCATGGCCCTGCACGAGATGCGGGAGATCTCTGCTTTACCCTTCGGGTCTCTTCCGTATGAAGAGTACTTTCCCTGTGAGGCGGAGTTGGCTATTCTGGAGAAGCAGGAGCCTGCTCTGCTCGAGACATATCGGGAATTGATGTGCCATTTGCACATTTGCTCCAGCATCCACACTGGTGGCAAAGGTACCTCGAAGAGCTTGAAGAGCTGGGGGAATTACTTGTTCCCGGATATGACTAGTGCGCCTGAGGCAGCTCATTGCGGAGTTGCTGAAGAAGACATCTTGGCAAGGATGGAGGTGCATGCTGAAAAGGACATCGTCGTGGCAGAAGATGATGGTCCTTTCGGGAAGGGTGATGTTCTTCGGAGCTTTCACCATCAGGCCCGTCGGCCTATGTCTCGCAAGGCGTTGCTGGCCGGCTTCTTAACCATCTGGTTAAAGAAGTGTGTCGTGCCTTCTTCTTCGGGTGACATCGTCCATCCGAATGTGCTGCTGCCTGCCGTCCGCTTGGTCCATGGCCACCGTCTGGGTCTTCTCCCGGCCATGGTGTGTTGTATTCAGAGGGGCCTTCGTGCATTGACGGAGGCTTTCTGCAGGCCAATGGCGTCAAGGCGAGGGAAGGGTGCCGTCCTGCCTTGTGACGGACCCAATCCTAGGGTAGGTTTACCATACACCTATTTGATGGCGTGGTTCGCCTTGCACTGCCCCAGTTTGATTAGAGCTGGGGAAGACCCTCCGCAGGGTGTTCAAACGGCGCTTCTCCGTCGCTTTGAAGGCCGTTCGTGGCAGAAAACTTATGTGGTCGAGGCCCGTAAGTTAGTGCGTCGTTATGACGCTTATAGCCTGTTCCGTTGTTTTCCTCGCCTGCGGGGTGCAGGATACAACGAGGAATTCCATGATGTGGAGTCAGGTCGGTCTCCCATGAGTCGGGGTGTTTTCGAGTGGCTGGTCTGTATCCGGCCCTCGCATTTGCTGTACAGGAGTGGGGATACCTGCTACCTGGAGCCCTACGTCCCGAGCCGTTTGCCCGCCAATTTGGGTATGACCAGTTGTACGTGGGCAACCCCAATCCGGACCTGGCTTTCATGGGGAGCCTCATTGATGGGGCTCGTGCTTGGCGGTTCTTTACCGCGGATGGCACTGGAGCGTGGCTACGCACGCCGCTGAGGGATCCCGGCCCTTGGACGACCCTGTGTTTCTGCCAATGGTATGCGGCTTCGAACTCCACACCTGCTGGGTTTAATGCCAACCGTTCGGGTGTGAAGTTAATTTCTCATCGGATGAGGCAGAAGGCTTCTGATAAAATGGAGGGCAAACGAGTCCGTGTCCCTGGCATAGAGGAGTTCATCGCTGTAGAGGACAGCGGGGCTTCTGATGCAGGGAGCCCTCGCTTTGAGGTAAGGACGAGGGCTGATGCCCATGAAGCTGATATTCGTGAAGCCGAGTCTGGTGTAGTGGGGACAGCTCCCTCACAACATGTGAAAGAAGTGGAAGAAGAGGACTCTGATGTCCACTTCAAAAGGAAGCGTGGGAGTGGATCCCGTAGGAAGTCGTCGGCGAAGAGGCCCCGTCGCCAGACTCCTACCATCGTGGTAGAGGGTGAGCCCTCTGCTGCGCCTCCTTCTGCTGCTCCATTAGTGGCTGGGCTGTCGGTTGCTGAACCGACTACTGGTAAGATTGGCCCCCCCATCTAATATGCCTTCAGTGCACTTTAAATTACTCATCATTTGCTTTTTGTTGCAGGAGCTGAGGAGCATGGGGAGCAAGGGGACCAGTATGATCCTCTATTCGCCTATAGGGCTGCAGCCAGCTCTTCCGCTCACTCGCAAGAGTCTGGGAGTGGCGTAGCTGATGTCGGTCCTTCGGGTGTTGGGACCTCCAAAGGAAGTCCTGTGGAATCAAGCTCTGTTGAGTGGTCTGCAGGGGACTCGGCGGGTGAGAGCGGACCGGCCATTTACGTCGAGTCTGGTAAGAACTTTCCGATGGGACCCTTGGATTCCGATGTGGCTGACGAGGTGACATCGGCCTTCGGTATGACTACGATCTCTTGGTCTTCGCCTGTTTGCTGCGTCTCCTTTTTTGACCTTGGTTTTGTTGCAGGTATTCGTCCCCAAGGTGCATCAGCTTCGAAGGAAGCGGAGGTCCTCCTAAGAGGTTAGAGGGCGAGTCGAGTGCTTCGACCGCGGCGGATGCTGCTGTGTTGGACGCGCTGTATGGCGACCTCCCCTCTTATCAGCCCATGACAACTGAGAGGTCGGGGGTTGTGGAGACGGCAGTCCCACAGATGCCTTTACTCCCGAGTGAGATGCCGGCGAGTATGGAGTTGAGGGTGATCACCAGCCCTGCCTCCCCAACTCAGGTGGTTGAGCCTGTTGCTCCAGAGGTGGTTGCCCGTCCTACCTCCGCGGTGGCTGGCGTGCTGGTGTCGCTGAGGACTCCGCCGAGGTCACCTTTGGCTTGCCCTGCTGCTGTCGACGTTCCCGCTTCTTCTTCTGCGGCGGTGTCGACTAGGATGGTAGATTGCTCCGAGGTTGTCTCAAGGGTTGACGAAGTTGAGAATGACTTCATCGGTAATCTGGTCGACAGCTTCTATAACAGTTTGGAGCAGACTATCGGTCTAGTCTTGAAGGGCTCGCCTGTGCCATTCTCGAAGCTGAAGATGGTCCTCTCCCGTGGCATTGAGTGTATCCGGGACTTTGAGGGGTATCACCAGGCTTCTGCTCTGGAACTCCTGGTGGATAACCTTGAGAAGGATGTAGAGGAGTGGCGCCATCTCCATCGTTCCGACCCGACGTCTTTAGCTGATGAGCGGCTCACACATCTTGTCGCGCAAAGGCGCGAAGCTCGGCTTGCTGCTCAAGAGGCCGCTGAGGCTATCTCCTCTGACTTGAAGTCCTTGGAGACAGAGCAAATAGAGGTTGGGAGTGCAATTGACGCTTCCACCAGTGCTCTTCTTGATGCCGAAGATAAGATTAGGATGGCCGAGGAGATGATCAGGAAAGCAAATCTCCTCTTATCCAAGGCTACACCGGTGCGTCTTGAAGAGACTGCGCGGCTTGAGCAGCTTAGGGCTCAAAGTGAGGAATTAGCACGGCGGGAGTCGTCACAGAGGGCGACTTTGGCGGAGGTCGAGGCTCGTCTGGCTCAGGCGGTGGACTTTGATGAGGATGAGCTGAGATCACAGGCGCTGGCCCAAGCTGCTGATGACAGGAGAACGAGGCTAGCTTCGCTCGGGGATCGGATTCGATCTTACCATATACGCCTGTAGGCCATTGTATATGCTCCTCCATGTATCCCATCTTTTTGGAATTTAATAAAAATTCTTTCTTTTGTCTTCTGCTGTTTGGATAATGAGACATGACTGTCTGTTGGTTCAGAGGTCGCAATGACATAACCAATTGAGATGTTGCCAGTCTCGAGGTTAGCCCTTTGCGGGGCTAGAGTGAAGATACTTGCCTTTTGTAAATGTCAGCAAGTATGAGGCCTGTCTTTTGTAAATGTCAACAGGGCTCGAGATTGAGACTTAGCTGTCTGTTGGTTCAGAGGTCGCGATGCCATAACCAATTGAGACGCCACTAAGCTCAATGGTAGTGAAACTTGGCTATCTGCCAGTTCAGAGGTCGCAATGACATAACTGGTTGAGAAGCCACCAAGCTTCACAATAGGTGATACTCGTCTTTTGTAAATGTCGACAAGTATCGAGACCTGTCTTTTGTAAATGTCAACAGGACTCGGGATCGAGACTTAGCTGTCTGCTGGTTCAGAGGTCGCGATGACGTAACCAATTGAGACGCCACTAAGCTCAATAGTAGATGAAACTTGGCTATCTACCAGTTCAGAGGTCGCAATGACATAACTGGTTGAGAAGCCACCAAGCTTCACAATAGGTGATACTCGTCTTTTGTAAATGTCGACAAGTATCGAGACCTGTCTTTTGTAAATGTCAACAGGGCTCAAGATTGAGACTTAGCTGTCTGCTGGTTCAGAGGTCGCAATGACGTATCCAATTGAGACGCCACTAAGCTCAATGGTAAATGAAACTTGGCTATCTGCCAGTTCAGAGGTCGCAATGACATAACTGGTTGAGAAGCCACCAAGCTTCACAAGTCGGGTTGGATTTGGAAAAGGTCTCGTCTTCTCGGGGAGAAACGAGGAAATCACTGTCATAGGTTTAATGTTAACGTAACAGCGGAATATGTGTGGTCCTACCATTCTATGGATGAGAATTGGTAAGTGACTTTGGAGGTCTCGCTCTCATGAGGAGAAATGAGGGGACTGCTGTCATAGGTTTAATGTTAACGTAACAGCGGAATATGTGGTCTTACCATTCTATGGATGAGAATTGGTAAGTGACTTTGGAGAGGGAATCAAGTGGGAGCAGATCCCTTGGGATTTTAAGCAAACCCCCAACCACCAACAGGTTTGGTATGCTTGGAGAAAGAGAGAGGCTCTCTTTGTGCGCATTTCGGACGCGCGGATCTCGATCAGAGGTGTAATGTTAACATGATCGAGAGAAGGATCCTCGATTAAGGATAATACTTCTTTAAGAATTTGCCATTGATCGGCATCATGAGTAGGTCGCCCTCTGCAGTCGTGAGGCGGTATGCTCCGTTTGAATAGACTGTTTCTATTACAAACGGTCCTTCCCATTTAGGCTGAAATTTGCCTTTGGTCTTATGTGTCATGATCATCGGTCGTCTGACGGCTAAGACCAGGTCTCCTTTCTGGAAGACTCTCTGCTTGACCTTCTTATTGAAGGCTTTTGACATCCGAGCCTGATATAGCTCGATGTGTTGCTGAGCTTGCAGCCGCTTCTCGTCCAGGGCTTCGAGCTCTTGAAGACGCAGGCGATCATTGTCTTCTGATGTCATCTTAGTAGTCAAGGCTACCCGCAATGATGGCACCTGGATTTCCAATGGGATGACCGCTTCGCACCCATATACCAGGGAGAAAGGCGTATTGCCTGTCGGTGTCCGAACCGTAGTCCGGTAAGCCCAAAGGCATTCACCGAGCTTTTCGTCCCAATCTCGCTTGTTCGAGGAGACAAACTTCTTGAGCAGCTTGATGATTGTCTTGTTAAATGCCTCTGCTAAACCATTGGCGGCAGGATTGTAAGCTGTTGAAGCCATATTCTGAATTCGGTATTTGTCGCAGAACCGATAGAATCCTTGGCTTATGAATTGAGGACCATTGTCGTGGATGATCCGCCTGGGGACACCAAATCAATGGATGACATGGTGTTTGATGAAGCTAACCAGATTGGAGGTTTTAACTTCGGCCAACGGTGTGGCCTCTGCCCATTTTGAGAAGTAATCGGTTATTGCCAGGATAAACCGGTGACCTCTTGCCGAAGAGGGACTGATTGGCCCTACGACATCGATTCCCCATGCTTCAAATGGCCATGAAGCAACAGTAGGGTGGAGCAACTCCGAAGGTTGGTGTATGAAGTCTGCATGGATCTGGCATGCCTTACACCTTCGTGCATATTGGGTGGCCTCGACCATCATGGTCGGCCAGTAGTACCCCAGTCTGTGCAGCCTGTCTTTAAGCTTTGGACCTGGCTGGTGAGCTCCGCAAATGCCATCATGTGCTTCTTTAAGCACTTCCTGTGCCTCTGAATGGGAAAGGCAACGGAGGAGGACACCGTCATATGAACGACGGTAGAGTGTCTTCATAGTAAGATCATAGTAGAAACGGAGCGACCTTCGTCTGATGGACGCTGCTTCTTTGGGGTCGTCTGGGAGCAGACCGTGCAGAGCGTAGTCAATGAGAGGGAAGCGCCAATCCCTCGGCTCAAGATCCACGGAGATATTATGGACCTCTTGGATCCTTAGAATATGCTTGGAGCATACAAGATGTCGGGTTGCGACTGTGAGGTGATACTCGGTGTCGGCTGGCAAGGCTAGCGTTGTTGCTAATGCAGCGAGAGCATCCGCCTTGGTGTTCTGAGATCGAGACACATGCCCGATGTAGAAGCCTTCAAATAGGCTAGCCAGTTCGATGGCTGTATGATAGTAAGGCACCAAGTCCTCATGGCGGACTTCATATTCGCCTTTAACTTGACTGATGACCAGCTTTGAATCGCCGTAAGCTTCGAGGTAGCGTACCCCCATTCCATGGGCAGCTGGAGACCGATGAGCAGAGCATTGTATTCCGCTACATTATTAGAGCATGATTCTGTCAAGGAGAATGCTCTGGGAAGGACATGATCCTGTGGGGAGATGAACACGACCCCCACTCCGGCAATAATCTTTCCTTTGGGGCCCATCCGCGATGCTCCGTCGAAGAACATCTGCCACACTTCCTCTGCTGAGGTTGCATTAGACTCGAAGACTTCATCAGGGATGTCTTCGTGAAGTTTTGAATGCTCCGGAACTAGATGAGCAGCTAAGAATTCCGCAAGGGCTTGGCCTTTGACCGCCTTCTGAGGAATAAAGGTCATGTCGTATTGAGACAGCAGAAGTGCCCATTTAGCCAACCTTGAATTCAGCGACCCTGGCTTCGTCATGAGAAGACGTAAAGGGTTCACCCTGGAGATGACATGTATGGTTTGGCCAACCAAATAATGTCGTGTCTTCTGGACAGCGAAGACGAAAGCTAAACACTCTTTCTCAATAGGATTGTAGCGAGATTCCGCTCCTATGAGAGTCTTGCTCAGATAATAAATGGCCTGCTCATGGCCATTGTCGTCCTTCTGAGCGAGGAGGGCACCGAGGGAATAGTCCAGAGCTTTTACATAAAGCAAGAATGGTTTCCCTGATGTAGGGGCCACTAAGACCGGAGGTTTTGTGAGATACCTCTTAATGTCTTCATAAGCTTCTTGACAGGCTTGGTCTCATATGAAGGCAGTACCCTTTTTCATGAGACGGGTAAAGGGCTGGCAACGGCCCGAAAGATTTGCTATGAATCTTCTGATGTAGGCTAATCTGCCCTGCAAGCCTCGGAGCTCTTTGAGGTTCCTTGGTGGATGCATGTCCTGGATGGATTTGACTTTGTCTGGGTCAAGATGAATTCCTTTTGATGTGACAATAAACCCAAGAAATTTGCCACTAGACACTCCCAAGAAGGATTTTGTCGGGTTCATTTTCAGCTGATGAGCCCGCATTATGTCGAACATCGTTCTCAGATCGCGAAGATGTTCATCTTTGCTGCGGCTTTTGACGGCAATGTCGTCGACATAGCATTCCACCGTCTTTCGGAGATGGTCGCGGAAGATCATGCTCATCGCCCGCTGGTAGGTTGCTCCGGCGTTCTTCAGTCCGAAGGGCATTACAGTGTAGCAGTATACCCCCAATGGCGTTCGGAAAGAAGTATGCTTCTCGTCATCAGGATACATCTTGATCTGGTTGTACCCTGAGAAGCCGTCTATGAAAGACATCCTTTCGAACCCGCATGTGTTGTCGATCATGACATCAGTGATCGGCAGTGGGAATTCATCTTTGGGACAGGCCGTATTGAGATCACGGTAGTCGATGCAGATCCGTATTTTCCCATTCTTCTTGAGGACGGGGACTATGTTAGCCACCCAATCTGGATGTTGTTCCTCCCGGATGAAGCCACAAGCAATGAGCTTATGAACTTTGGCTTCAATAGCCTCCATGATGTTTGGGCGGAACCGACATTGTTGCTGCTTGACTGGCTTAACGTCGGGCTTGATGTTTAGACGGTGCATAGCGACCTGTGGATCAAGTCCAGGCATGTCTTCATAGCTCTAGGCGAAGACATCTATATACTCTTTTACGAGCATTATCAATTCTTCCTTTTCGATAAGTGATAGGCTTTCACTTATGAAAATCGGTTTGGGATGATCTTGACTGCCTAAGTTGACCTGGATCACCTTGTCTTCGGTAGGTGGCTCGCGCAGCTCAAACCGCTTTTCCCATTGAAGGCTCAATTGCTGGGCCCATGATTCCTCATCGGCAACCTCTGCGGGTTCCAACTGACTGCTTGAAGTCATGAGGCTTTCGAATATCCCTCCTATGCTGACATTAGAATCCCATTCGGAGGATGAGGCCGACTGTGATGGAATCGATCCATCGCCTTTGACCTGAACTGTTGTTGATGATGTGGGTGTGACATACCCTAACCCCCTGCGTGTACTATCATAGTAATTTGCAGGTTTCCCTCTTGGGACGGAGTCACGCATCAAGCTGCGTCTTCCTTTTCTGAAGTTTAGGCCCGCTCCCTGCTTCAGGTTGTAACCCATCTTCTTCATAATATGGCGCGCTGATGGCGCGTAATGAAAGAACTGTGGAGCATCCGACTCTGAGCTTGAGTCTGTAGTTGAGAATCTTCCTGGCCGGGCTCTGCCGAAGATTATTGTCGCCTGGCCTTGCTTGGACGGAGGGACTACCAGCGTGGCCCCTTCTACGGCTTCCACAATGTGCTAGCCATACTCGGCTTATGTACGGGCATATGAAGAGAGCCATCCATTATGGATTTAATCGACTCGATGCTCGCAGGATAATCAAAAGAAATATTATCATTAATTATCCATTCGCCTTCCTCTTCAGGAGGGATCTTACATCGGGGATCATTAAAGCATGCTACAATTGGCTCGCCAATCAGAATGGCTGGCATGCCCGTTTCGGATTCCGAATCCGTCTCATTGCCACTTTCATCATCGTCTAGCAATAGTTCTCCCGGCGTTCCACTAGCCTCTTGATATAGGAGAGCATCAGTGAAGTAGTTTTCCACCCCCTTGAAGGGTTGCTTCTCAGCGAAGACAGTTCGTACTGTCGCATCATCTTCAACATATTTGAAGCACTGATGGAGAGTGGAAGGAACGATCCAGTTGGCATGGATCCATGGTCGTCCCAGTAGCAGGTTGTATGATGTGTCCGCATCGATGACATAGCATGTCACCTCTGACTTCAGGCTTCCGATTCTGCAGCGGAGCCGAATCTTCCCAAGTGGATGACTGCTCCCGGCATTGAAACCGTATATTGTAGTGGTGGTTGCGGACAACCTGTACAATGGTATGCCGAGGAAATAGAGGAGCCTTTTGGGGATGATGCTGAGTGCAGACCCCGGATCGACTTGTACTCTTTCAATGCATGTTGAACCGATATATCCGGTATAGTACAGAGGTCGATCATGCTTGTTGTCTTTGAGAAGCATATCTTCCGCCGTAAAGGTAATAGCAGGCACCTTGGATTGCGCGTGATGACACTCTGAGCAGGAAGGCCGCATCTCAACGCCAGGAACCTCGGGCATGCATGTCAGAAAGGACTCCGAGTTGGCCAGCGCATCTCTGAGTGCCTCTCTTGTCTCTTTAGAGAGACGAAGAAGCTCGTGTATTGTGATATGAGCCGGGATATTGGCTAAGTGGGCCAATATATCAAAGCGAAAGGGCGTGTCCAGCCCTTGGCTTGGCGGTTTCTTCAACACATGATCGAACCGCACCTCCTTAGGCTTTTCCTTTCCCTTGGCTGGGATTGGAGTGGATGCCGGCGTTGGTACTGACGTCGTTTGCTGCTGTATCTCGCCAGTAGGCTTGTCATACTGCCTTTGATATGACTTTCCAGACCGGGTGCCCGTCTGTTGGGGCGCATCTGCCTGCACTGTACAGGCATGCTTCTCTCCCTCTGAATCGCTGAGGGAAGCCGAAGTGAGATTACCATCTTCTGGCAGGACAGAGATGGCATTGCAGGACTTGCCCTTTTTGCTGGAGTTCTTCGACGTCCGCTGTACGTCTTGGACGAGGTCAGGGTGTATCCACATAACTTCCCCCGTCTCCAATGTCAAAGGGACGAGACCCTTGTTGTATTGAGTCATGGCTGGAGGATGCTTGACTTCCAACCGCGGCGCCGGGGCTGAATAGGTCCCGTCAGGATCTGCGACCTTCTGGGCAGTGCCGAACTCAAGAGTTACCATATTGGCAGTGACTTTCTTCTGTTCCGTCTTCAGTGTGAGGACTCCGGCGTCGACCAAGGCTTGAATTCTATCCTTGAGAACATAGCACTTCTCAGTAGGATGGTGGATCATCCTGTGGTAGAGGCAGTACTTGGGATCATTTGTGCGCCCTATCTCATCAGGGCGTCGAGTATCTGGCAGCTTCATCTTATTCCCTTTGTGGAGCAGATGGAATATCGTGACCACCTGGTCGTCTCTGAAGGAGTACTGTTTAGGAGGGAACTTGGGCTCCTGATTGTTGAAGCCGCTCTTCTTGGCCTTTGACTGCATGTCCCCGGTCAGCTCGACGGACATAATTTCCTTCCCTTTAGCTTGGGAAGACTGCGGGAGATCGCTGCGCCCTTTGTTGTTCGCGCCCCATTTGCTTCTAGGGGCGGATGGCTCGAACTTTTTAGCCGATTTCTCGGCTATCTCAGCTTGTTCGACTAATTCCTTCCAAGTATGGGCTTTGACAGCCCCCATGCGGACTTCTACTTGATCCAAGAAGTTGTGTCTACATGTTTGTAAAAGCATGGGTATAGGCATCCCTGCTGGGCACATCAGAGATAGATTTCTGAACTTCTCAATGTATTCACGGACAGATTCGCCTTTCCTCTGCACAGTGGAAAGGAGCTTGTCCATGGTCACTTCGGTGTCATCCTCATAGAAGCGAGAGAGGAACCGAGTTTCCAGGTCGACCCAGGAATTGATAGAGCCCTGAGGAAGGCTTCGGAACCAGTCGAATGCCACCCCTTTCAAGGTGCCGATGAACAACCTAGCCATGATGGCGTCGTTGTTTAGAACATTACCGGTCTGAGACCGGAAATAGTAGATGTGCTGATTGGGCGAGCTCTTACCATCATACGTATGCAACGTTGGTGGTTTGAACTTTGGCGGATATGGCACTGAATTCCATTCCAGTGGGTAAGGACGGACTACCCCCACTTTCTTCAATTCATCCTTCTGAGCCAGGGATGAAATTTGAGCTTGAAGGCTTTTAAGGACTTCAGCATCTAGGGAAGAACCTCCCTTGGATTTCGGATCATTGCTAAAGTGTCCATCCTCATCGTGGTGGCTTCCGGTATCATCGCCGCCCCGATTGCTGAGGAGTTGGGCAAGCATCTGTTGAATATTGTCCAGGGCTTCCTGCTGGGTCCTGGAGGTTTGCTCTTGAGCTTCCAAACGCCGACGAAGGTCATCATTGGCGTTATCGGTCATATTGACCGATGCTTTGTCCGTTCGCACAGAACTGACTGTTGCTGAAGAGGCATACCCGCTGTCTTCATCTTCTCCATCGGATGATTGGGGTGACCGCCTGGGCTGTGGCACGGTTGGGACCGTCGAGGAGGAAGGCTGCTCATAATTATAGGGTATCGCCACCCTGGATCTGGTGTTTCGGAAAACACCTTCTTCTTGCACCAAGACTTCACCCAAGCCCGGGCTATAATCTGGATCTGGGGAGACGAAAGGGGTATCATCAGATGCATGACCTTCCCTGTGTCGCTCTCGTCCTCTTCCGGTCATGTTGACGGACGCGAAGGCTGGGCCTCGCGAAGTGCTCCTTTCATGATGCTTCTCTGTGGCATGTGTGGACAACCGGTCAAACACCGATTGACGGTGCGGAGATGCAGCCTTGATTGGATATTGCCGACAGCGGGCTGAATGGATTGTCACAAGTCGGCATCCTCTTTGACAACAAGGGGAAGTGGTTTGGAGAGACTCCAATTCCCGCTTGTTTGTCAAGAATTGTCGCAGGTTAGGCTCAACAGAGCCTGAACAAACCCATGGAGAGGCCTTTCTGGAGCGTACAAGGGATGATGCTCCGTTCTTCTTATCCCTGCAGAAGGGATTAGTACTGAATAGTACTTTTGCGCTAGCTTCACCGACGGGTGCGAGCTTAGTGCCTGATGAATTGGGGAGCGGAGCACGCTGTGGTGCTTTGCCCGCTATTCTGCTGCGAAGGGGATCAACCTCAGATAACACTGCGGTCTTAGCCTTGCGGCCGCGAACCCAGTGAATTCGTTGTGGCACAATAGCTTCGCTTGTGGAAGCGAGGCTGACAAAAGGCTTTGCTGCCCTTGATTCAGGTGACGGTATGATTGCCGTCGTGACTTCATGGCTGGCAGCGTCGTCAGGGCAGATGGGCATCTTACCCTTTTCTTCGCGGGAGAGGCGCAGTCTCGGCATGACTATACCGGGAGCTTTGGTTGAAGACTCCTGTTTAGGCTTCCATATCAGCCTTGACAGGGGTCTTCTAGGTTCGCAGGGAACCTGAATAGCCACAAGCGGGGCTGTGGGGTGCTGGCAAAATTCCGCCTCTGGTTTCTGATCTGAAACCTTGGTCATGAAGACCTTCCTGTGCTTCCGTGCTCGAAGCGTCAGGCCACCCCCAGAGAGGACTTCTTCAAATCTTCCTTGATCGATCTGGATAACCAGGTTCTCAAAAGTGCAGGATCTGGGCTGCGGGCATGTTTCCTTGTTGCGCCAGAGAACTGCGGCAGGTTTGTAGAGAACCTTTTCCGTCTTCGCAGAGACTTTGCTTGAAGATTTAGCCAGAGAAGATCTGGCTGCACCGGCTTTTCTGAATTCAGAGATAGACCCGAAGGTCTGTTGTCGCACTGCGACACTTGATTCTCAGCAGAGGAGAATACATTCCCCAGCGGAGTCGCCATCTTGTTTTCCATTATGTTTGCAAAGGGGAAAACTTACAAAAAAGAGTTTGAGGAGCTAAATTACAAGTATTCTTAAAAAAAGATTACAAGTAGATCTCCTCAGAGATTCTGGAGAAATGTGCCGATAGGAGTCTGGTCAGCGCGCGACCACTTTGTCCCTTTGACGATGCGAGCGATGAGATTCCCTTCTCGCCTGGTTCCGGGAATCAGAGAATAGAAGGTTGGTAGAACCCTCTTGCTACTTCTCAAAACCGCCTTCTGTGAGGAATTCCTTCTCGCCTGGTTCCGGAGATTCCTTGAGGAAAAGAGGTTGTTAGGGTATCACCACCCTGAAAGAGAGAAGTATTTCTCTAAAGAGTCTCTGAATTCGAGAACGCACGGTGCGTTGTAAAGAAGCCTCTGCTTGTGGAGTCCTCTCTATTTTTCTTCTTTGAAGTCTCTCCCGATCTGATCTCTGATCTGTCTGCCCCTGTACCCTTGATGGGCTATTTATAGGGAAAGTAAGGGTATAATCGTCCCCTTTGAAGATATGGAAACAGATTGAACCGAATCTGTTTGAATTTAGAAAGTAGCCTTGCTGCGAGGCTAGGATAGCTTCTGCGGAGCTAAGAAATGGCAAGTCAGTCGATCTTTCCGATTTGTTTTGATCCTTTCCATCTCGTTGGAGGATTTTCTCTGATTCTCTTACTCGTTTCAAGAGAGTCAAGAGATTGCGGCAATCACCCGTCATATTTGAATCCTAATCGGATTTGATCAGATTGGATCCAATCTCATCAGGAGATTTGATTGGTCAAAGGTTGACCATATCAGGCTGATATCGGAGCTGCCCGCTTTGAAGCTCATAGCGGAGCTAGAGGCAATCCTTAGCGAAATCCTGAAAAGAGGCTTTTCGGTGAAGCTATCAGTTAGCTTCCTGGCGAAGTTGGATGATACTAGCCTCTCAATCGAGGCTATCTCCTTGGGCTAATGTAATGCTATATGCTAGCATTTTAGACCTGCTGAGGTCTGTTTAGAAACATCCCGGGCTCACTGTTCTGCTTGCTGGATCAGTGGAGTCCAAACCGCTTCCTTGTCCCTTGGAGGTGGGTGAAAACTGGTCTTCAGCTCGTCTGTCCCTTGTCTTTTGTAAATGTCAACAAGTTTAGACATCGTTCGGACCAATGAGAATCTTGTCTTTTTTAAGTGTCAACACGCCCGGTCGACCGCTCGATCGACCGAGGCAAGAACCAGAGAGCTGGTCTCTCTGGTGACCAGAGCCAGATCCAGAGAGTAAGCTCTCTGCATCGATTGATCGTCTGTTCGACCGGCCTCAAGCCAGGGCTTTGTGCACATTCTGTGCACATCAGTCGACCGATCGACTGCCCGGTCAACCAAGCTCTAATTCGATCGACCGCCCAGTCGACCGCCAGAAGCTCAAAACAGGGTTTTAGGGATTTGAAACTTGGTCTTTTAAATTCCTCAAGTTGAAAGATCTCATTGTGAGGCTTCGAATTGAAGAGAACAACCGTAAGTCCGAGAAAAGGAGCAACAAAAACTCTATGAATCCAAGGCCAATGTGATCGAAGATTCAAAGAGGAAAGCGTCTACTTTCAAAGGTCTGAAGCGGAAGAAGACTGCCCAGGGGTATAGAGGCAAGGACCAAGAAGGTAAGAACAAGCGCTTTAAGAAAATTTACTGCATCTACAACAAAGAGGGACACAAGGCGAATGAATGTCACAATCATCCCAAAAAGAACAAGAAGGCTCATCCACAGGCAAACCTGACCGACCTTGCGTCACCAAGCCTATCAGTTGTAGTGTCAGAAGTGAATCTGATAACCAACAATAAGGATTGGTGGGTAGGCACTAGGGCTACTCTGCACATCTGCTCTGAGAAATTATTATCTCTGATTATCAAACACTAGAGCATGATGGGCAACTCTTTATGGGCAACTCAGCTATTTTCAAGGTTGAAGAAAAAGGAAGTTCAGACATCTGAGAAGGAGCTCACTCTGAACGATGTACTACATTTTACAGATATCCGTAAAAACTTGATCTCTAGATCAGTCCTTAGTAAGAAAGGTTTTATAATGGTTTTCGAATTAGATAAATTTGTACTCACTAAGAGTGGGATGTATGTGGGTAAAAGTTATCTTGTTAATAGCCTATTTAAGGCCAATGTTGCTGTAGTAGACAAAAAGTCTGTATATATGTACCTAAAGCTTATAAATGAAGAAAAAATTTCAGTTTATTTGCTTGAGTCTCCTATTTTATGGCTAGATTAGGGCATGTAAATTATAAGTCCTTACAAAACTTGTCTAATTTAGGATATATTCCTAAACTCAACTTGGAAGAAATTCACAAGTGTGAGATTTGTGTTGAAGACAAGTTCGCAAAAAGTTTATTTCACTCAATTGATCGAAATACAAAACCTTTAAGGTTAATTCATAGCGACTTGTGTGACTTGAAATTTGCGCCAACAAGAGACGAGAAAAAGTATTTTATTACTTTTATTGATCATTGTACAAGATATTGTTATGTGTATCCTCTAAATAGTAAGAATAAGGCAATGAATATGTTTCTAACATATAAATCTGAAATTGAGAATCAACTCAATAAGAATATAAAGATTCTAAAATCCGATCGAGACAGAGAATATGAATGAAATGAATTTAGTGAGTTATGTGCTAATTTTGGTATAATTTATCAAACTACAGCACCATATACTCCTCAGCAAAATGAGATTGCTGAACGAAAGAACATAACTTTAAAAGAGATGGTCAATTCCATGCTCGTAAGTTTTGGATCTCACAAAACTTATGGGGGAAAGCTCTGTTAACTGCAAATTATATTCTAAACAGAGCACCCACAAAAAACTTAGTCTTATATCATTTGAGTTATGGCATAGAAGGGAACTTTTATACCATTACCTCAAAATATGGGAGTACTTTGCAAATGTACTAACACCACCGCCTAAAAAGACTAAGTTGGGAGCAAAAACAATGGACTACATATTCATAGGCTATGCCTTGAATAGCAGTGCTTATAGATTTCGGATATAAATCAAAAATACCAGATTTCATAAAAAATAATTATTGAATCGAGAGATGCTGTGATCTTTGAAGACATCTTTCCATATAAACGGGAAGAAGATAAGACTTCTGGAAAAGAACACACAAGATGACGTTCAGGGACGAAAGACCCAAAGAACCAATTGATAATACGGAAGTTGAACCAAGAAGAAATCAGAGATCAAGAATCCCAAAATGTTTTAGTCCGAATTTCATAACATATGTTATTGAAAGTGAGCCACAAACATTTAAAGAGGTTATGTTAACCCCAGAAGAACAAATGTGGAAAGAAATTATAAATAGTGAAATAGAATCCATCCTAAGCAATAATACTTAAAAATTGGCCAACTTGCCTCCTGGCAGTAAACTAATTGGGAGTAAGTGAATTTTCAAAAGAAAATTAAAATCCGATGGATATATCGATAAGTATAAGATTAGATTAGTAGCCAAGGGTTATCGACAAAAGAAAGGGCTTGACTACTTCGATACTTATTCACCAGTAATAAAAATAACTTCCATTCGGATGTTAATTGCGATCGCAGTATTGCATAACTTAGAATTCATCAAATGAATATTAAGACTGTATTCTTAAATGGTGAATTAAATGAAGAAATATACATGAAGTAACCTGAAGGATTTATAGTCAAGGACCAAGAAAATAACGTGTGTAAATTGGTAAAATTCTTATACGGTCTAAAGCAGGCTCTAAAATAATGGCATGAGAAATTTGATAGCGTCATGATCAAAGATGGATTCACTATCAATGAATGCGATAAGTGTGTATATACTAAAATAGTTGGAGATGCATGTATCATTGTTTGTCTATATGTAGATGTCATGCTGATACTTGGTACTAATATTAAAGTTATTAAGTCCACTAAAAGAATATTATCCAATAATTTTAATATGAAGGATCTGGGGGTTGCTGATGTAATTTTAGGAATTAAGATTACAAGAACACCAGATGAAATCAATTTATCTCAATCTCACTACGTGGATAAGATGATAGAAAGATTTAAAGAGCATGAGATATAAGAGAATACAAATTCTTTTCTCTCACACATCCACCTTCGCAAGAATACAGGAATTGGAGTACGACAGTCGGAGTATTCTCAGATTATCGGAAGTTTAACATATTTAATGAACTGTACTAGACTCAATATTACTTATGCTGTAAGCAAATTAAGCAGATACACTAGTAACCCTAGTGATGATCATTGGACTGCTTTATTACGAGTATTAGATTACGTATCACATACCAAGAAATATACCTTAAGATATGGACAATATCCACCTATACTTGAAGGATACAGCGATGCTAATTGGATTGAAAATTTTGAATAATTAAAATCAAATTGCGGATACGTATTTACTCTTGGAGGCGCAGCAGTATCCTAAAAATCTTTCAAACAAACATATATTGCCTGTTCCACAAATGGAATCAGAATTCATAGCCTTAGACAAGGCTAGAGAAGAAGCAGAATGGCTTCGACAATTTTCGCAAGATATACCATTATAGGTAAAGCCAGTGCCTGCCATATGCATTTACTGCGATAATCAAGCAGCGATATCTAGGACACAAAATTTTATATATAACGGTAAGTCTAAATATATTAGTTGTAGATATAATACCGCTAAGCAGTTGCTCTCAAATAGAATTATTTTTATTGACTTTGTGTCGTCAAAAGATAATTTAGCGAATCTGTTTACTAAACATTTAAGTGGAGAGCGTATAAACTACGCATCAAGAGGAATGGGTCTAAAAGCCTAACCTTATTGAGTCAACTTAATAAAAACCTCACTTAGCGACTGAAGATCCCACAGACTAAGTTCAAGAGAAAAAAAACTAGTTATGATTGATTCTGCGAGTAAGCACTTGGAGCTTACCTCCAACCTATTCCTGTGATGCACCCAAGTGCATTCTACAAGTGGATTAAAGATAAGCTTAACGCTTTTAATAATACCTATATCTTGTTATTAAAACAAGTGGGGTAGAGTAGACTACTCTTAATAGGAGATCACCTATATGAGTATAGACCTGGGTCGGCTCTTTGGGAATCTCTATGGAGGCTGCTATTCCCTAAAGATGCTTTTTAAAACTAAAAATATTCAGGGCCAAAATGGACACAACTGAGAATCAAAGTTGATTTTGAAAAGTTACTGTGTGAGGTTTGTTGACTTGGCTTACAATAACGGCTAACAGTTCAAGACTTAATTCACTGATTAGCCAGTAAGTCCGATAAAGCTTTCGCTACGGAACGTTCAAGGACTAGTTCACCTATCCGGATGCAGTTTCGTTTCTAAAGTACCTTCCACTATAGAGTCAATCTCTTTGTGTGTCAAGTCCTTAAATCTCCATTCATTGTGAGGATTGTTAGAAAAACTAAGAATTAAAATATGAATCTTTGAGCTTAATTAAGGCGAGATTCGTTGATAGAATCAACTGGATAATGGCTGGAGTGTGTTCTCCTTCCATTGGAGATAAACATGTTATATTTACATGTTTAATTCTGTTTTAGAATGAATGAGATATTCAAGTCTAAAGTTTGCCTAATTCAAAAGAGAAAGGGAAATAAAGGTAGCTAAAAGCATTTAATCCCACATTAGATATGGGATGGACATTGAAGTGTATAAATAAAAGAAAATGGAAACAAAAGGCATGCCCTTTGGGTACTTGGAGTTCTCGCGCGCGATTGGGGGAAACCATGCCCTCGCGCGCGCGCCGCCGCCTGCACGGCCCGGGGCTGGGATCGGGGCTCGGGCCCGGCCCCGGGCGTGGGTGTTGACGTGGGCGCAGGTTCGGATCCGACCCGGTTCTTTTTGAACCGGACCCACATGAGTTTGGTGCTACAAGCGGGTCTTGACCCGCCCGCTGCGCTGCAACGGTTAGAATGAACCGCTACAGCGGTTTTTCTCTGGAATAGTTGTAACGGTTCAGACAGGAACCGTCGCAACTGTTCTTGAACGACTTTGCCCTTCAACGGACTCCCAGGAGCGCTATAAGCGTTCCTTTTCGTGATTCTAAATACACTGAAAAATATTCTCTTCTCCCCCTCTAAACTGATATTTTTAAAGAAAAAACTGAAAAAGAGATTCGGTTTGAAAGGAGAAGTATAGGAAATTCAACAGATTCTGAAATAAAGAATTGTTGTCTGAATCTGTCTCTTCCTAAACATAAATTCTTCTCCCTCCCTGTTTCTCTACGGTGAATAATCCTCCAAAGTTAAGGCAAATATTCTCCCTGGATTTGTCTTCGTCCTGCTGTATTGAAATCCCGTGAATATACTGATTAACTACCGTTCGACCGTACAGTGATTTGATAGTGCTATCCAAATACCGTGAAAGGAGCATTGTATCTTGGGAGACCAGCGTCCAGTAACACGTTAGCATCGAAACGGGGGACGTAATTGTCTTAAGGAGATTTGCTACATGCATAACTCACTCCAATTGTTGTATAAGTGAACTAACATTCTTTATATAAGGGTTATACTAAAATATTTACGCTCATAAATATTACTGTATATTAAGACTGACTAATACTAGTCTAATTGGTGTTTAATCAAAGAAGGTAATGGAAAGGTGGTTCCGTAATTAAGGAACGTTCTACTAAACGGAAAACTTCCCATCTGATATTTACCCACCCGGACAATTAGATTGGTGATATTAATTAGTTGTCAGATCGATTCCAACACCTAATAGGTCTTTTGTGTCTTTTTGACGGCCAGTTAGCACGAGAAGGCATCCTTCTTCAATCACTAGATTGCCCTACCTTGGTTCAGTGGATCTGAGAATGCTGTCTCAATTCATAGTGTCATGAAGAATGTCATCTTCAATGATCCATTTGGGTCTGGCCTAATCCCACGCGCAGTGCAGAGAGCACTCACAAATGATCTCCCCCTAGGATCCATTCATTTCTCTTTAGGATTTGAGTTTGGCCAACGAGCAATAAAAGCCCCCACTTTGAAAGTTCAAACCCTTTCTATATTTATTATTATTAACACAATTTTAGTTATATTTATTAGTCCAACATACAATTATTCGTTTTGTTTGCTCCTGCGTTAGAAATTTCAGCGCATGCTCTCTCTCCAGAAGGATTCCTTTCTTCAATCCAATCATTTTGTCAGTTTTTTTTCCCATTAATTTCAATATAATTCGTGAACTACTGTAAAAAAAAAATAATAATAATAAATGATTTATTTCGTGAAGGTCACAAATAAATCTCCATCACATACGCTTTATTTGGATCCCGAGCTTCAAAGCCTCTCAGTCAATGGCCAAATGATCCGGTCAACTCTCCAGAAACAAATCATTAAAGCGAGCACTTGCAGCCATGGATCACAATTCAACCGATCACCATATTAGAAGCAGGCTGCTTCCAATCTTCATCCTCAGTCCTCACCTTCAACAGCCACAGAAATGGCGGCAGGGCTGCTACAGCTTCTCCTGCTCTCACTCTTCGTCTCCGCGCTCTCTGTTGCCAGCTCGCAAACGGAGGAACAAATCCTTCTCCAGATCAAGAAGGAGTGGGGATACCCTCCAGCTCTGCAGCCATGGAACGCCTCCACCCCCCACTGCAACTGGACGGGGATCAGGTGCTCGGCCGACGGCTACGTCACCGGCATCTCCCTCCGGCACCAGGGCATTGCGGAACCGATCCCGGCCGCGGTCTGCAGCCTCAAGAACCTCGCCGAGCTGGACCTCTTCTACAACAACCTCCCCGGCCCGTTCCCCACCTCTCTCTACAACTGCACCAGTCTTCGCCACCTCGACATCTCGCAAAACCTCTTCGTCGGCCCCATCCCTCCACCGTCGATCACCTCCCGAGGAAGTTGACTTACCTCGGCCTCTCTGCCAACAACTTCAGCGGAGACATCCCGTCCTCGCTCGGTCATCTCTCTGCCCTCCAGCATCTGCTCCTTGACAACAACCTCTTCAACGGCACGTTCCCCGCTGAGCTGGGCAACTTGTCGAGCCTGCAGACCCTCTGCCTCGCCAACAACCCCTTCGCTCCTGCGAAAATCCCTGCTGAGTTTGGCAACATGACGAACCTGGCCTACTTGTGGATGACCTCCACGAATCTGGTCGGCGATATCCGGGCACCTTCGCCAAGCTGACGAACCTCGCGCACTTGGACCTGGCGATGAATTCGCTCTCCGGGGAAATTCCGGCGGGCGTTTGGATGCTGGAGAGGCTACAGATCATCTATCTGTATCACAACAAGTTGTCCGGGGACATAAACAAGAAGAATGTTGGAGCTCGGAGTTTGGTGGAGATCGATCTCTCGATGAACAAACTGACCGGACCCCTTCCAGTTGGGTTCAGCGAGCTGAAGAACCTCCAAGTTCTGTTCTTGTATTTTAACCAGTTGTCTGGCGAGATTCCTCCAGGGATTGGGCTGCTTCCTTCACTTACTGACCTCCGTCTCTTCAACAACAAGCTGACAGGAATTCTGCCTCCTGAACTGGGGAAGCACTCGAACCTCTGGAATTTTGAAGTCGATGACAATTCGCTCTCTGGTGAGTTACCCCAGTTTCTTTGCGCCGGAGGGAGCCTCACCACGCTGGTCGTGTCTAATAACCACCTCACCGGAAATCTTCCTTCATCGCTCGGCAATTGCCGGACGCTCAACACTCTAATGGTGCACAACAACAGTTTATACGGCGAAGTGCCAGCTGGCCTCTGGTCGACCGCCGTCAATCTGACAACCGTGATGATGCACCACAACTCGCTCTCCGGCGCTCTGCCTGACGAGTTGCCGTGGAATCTGACTCGTCTCGAGATCCAATCCAACAAGTTTTCTGGGAATATCCCGTCGTCTGCGAAGAACCTGGCGGTTTTCAGAGCGAGCAACAACTTGTTCTCAGGTGCCATGCCTGCAAATCTTGCCGACTTCTCAAGTCTCCAGTCCTTGGCTCTCGATCAAATCAAATATCTGGTGAAATTCCCAGCTCTATATCTTCGTTGAGATCTCTCACTGACCTAAACCTGAGCAGAAATCATCTGTCCGGTGAGATTCCAGCTGAGATAGGATCCTTGCTTGTGCTCACTACAATTGATCTCTCAGACAACCAGTTAACTGGTCAAATCCCAGCTCAAATGGGCAATATGAACCTCAACTTTCTCAATCTCTCTTCCAACGATCTCTCTGGCGAGATCCGGCCTTGTTGCAGGCATATGATAAAAGCTTTCTCACCAATCCGAAACTTTGCTCGTCGAATTCTCTGACAAATATCCGAGTCTGTGGATCAAAGACTGCTCGTTCGAGCAATCTCGCCACCGGAATACTAGTTCTCTTTATAGTCCTCGGCGCGCTCCTCCTTCTGGCTGCAGCCTCGCTGGGGCTGTTCATGCTGAGAGAGCACAGGCGGCGAAAGCGCCAGGACGATCTCAGTGCGTGGAAGCTCACTTCATTCCACTCAGTCGAGTTCAATGAGTCCAACATCAAGAAAGGGCTCACAAGTGACAACTTGATCGGAAGCGGAGGGGCAGGACTGGTGTACAAGATCGTGCTGGGCGACCGGACCGGGGAGACGCTGGCCGTGAAAAAGATATGGAACAGCCGGAAACTGGATTCCAAGCTGGAAAGGGAGTTCGAGGCGGAAGTCCAGATCCTGGGCTCCATTCGCCACGCCAACATTGTGAAGCTGCTCTGCTGCATATCCAGCTCAGATTCAAAGCTCTTGGTGTACGAGTACATGGAGAACGGGAGCTTGGACCGGTGGCTGCATCCCAGACGCCGGGCCGATGGCCCGGCTGTGGTGGTCCGCGGCGGGTCTGGGCGGCCGGTGGTGCTGGATTGGCCGATGAGGCTGGCGATAGCGATTGGGGCGGCCAAGGGATTGTGCTACATGCACCATGGTTGCTCTGCTCCGATTGTGCACCGTGATATCAAGTCCAGCAACATTCTGCTGGATCTGGAGTTCAATGCGAAGATTGCCGATTTCGGGCTAGCTCGGATGTTGGTCAAGTCCGGAGAGCCTGAATCAGTTTCAGCAGTAGCAGGCTCTTTCGGCTACATTGCTCCAGGTAAGAAGAACCTTAAGAGCTTTAGTTTTACGACCAGCTGTCAACCTAACTGTTGCCAGTTTCGAAAATGCAGAGTGCGGATGGTTGAGAAAAGTGAACGAGAAGGTAGACGTTTACAGCTTCGGTGTAGTCCTTCTGGAGCTAACCACAGGGAGGGAAGCCAACTACGGCGACGAGCACAGTTGCCTGGCTGACTGGGCGTGGCGGCACTTTCAGGAGGGGGGGAGCGTCATTGACGCAATCCCCGACGAGATCAGAGACCCGGCTTACCTGGACGAGATCGCCGTGGTGCTCAGACTGGGCATCATGTGCACCGGTGAGTCAGCTGCGACCAGGCCTTCCATGAAAGAGGTGCTGCAGGTCTTGCAGCAGTGCGATAAAACCACGGGCAATGGCTTGGGGAAGGAGACGGGGCCAGGAGAGTATGATGCAGCCCCGCTCCTCCGAGCGAAATGGGGGAGCCGGCGAAAGATGCCCGAGGTTGAAGAAGATTCATATGTGTAACTAGTTGTACACCTGAGAGTAAGATGTAACTCTCTGTCTGAGACCAGAGAGATGATGTATACATATAGCTCCAGTCTGTTGCTGAAGAATTGAGTGTACACATAAGACTGTAGAGTTCAGTAATAAACCAGCAGCCAGATGTTATCAGCTTCATCAAGTCCATGAACATGTTGTCCCCCTATTTGCACTCTGAACATATCTGCTCCTCAAAAGTTACTGGGTTTTGTGAAACTTCAGTTAACAAAATTCAAGAACACAACCACACAGTATCACAAATAGGTGAAAGATCATCAATCCCCTCTTCTATTTCGAAGTTGAAACTATATACAAAAGTTCCAGAGAAACCTCTGAATCAGATAAGTAAAGAAATGACAACACTGCAGCAAGATAGCCGAAAAAGAGATTGTGGCAGGTCGGAGTGGCATCCTAAACTCAGACACACTTCCAGTTCCTGCGCTCTGCGTACAGAAATATCCACTTCATCAGTGTAAAAGCTTTGAAGTGATTATTAGGGAGGGGAAGAAGCAAAAGATGAGGGGAAAGGAAAATGAGAGAGACAAAATAAAGAAGAAAAAGAAAAATTCCCAGGATTGTCTCAGAACCCTTATGACTCCTCCTCTACTTCAGTGTACTGAGAGTGAGTGGCTGCAAGAAGAGCTGCTCCGATGCCCGAGCCATCATTCGCAAGCTTGACAACAACAGACTCTGAAGCCTCTTCTCCAAGAAGTTCTCTGAGGGTGCTCTGCAAGCATTTGCTGAATATGGTGTAGTGCTCGAAAAGAGCTCCATCTATAGCAACAACCGTTCTCTGCTTGTCGACTCTTGCCTTGTCTCTTCCTAGCTTCTTCAATATTCCCACAATGCCTGCTGCAGCTAGGCGGGCACCACGCTTGGCGATGACATCACACACTTCAACGACCAGTTTTCTTGAATGCAGGTCACTGGTGATCTGAAATTGAATCATACCCAAAACATCTTAAGAAGCCACATGAATTCACAAACTTTTCCGGTGGAAACTTAAAAGAATTAAACAAGTAAATAAGTTTACCCCAGGATTTCCTCCAGTTTCTTGCCAACAACACACAGGTCAGACGATGTATCATGATGCATGGCAGACATTACAGGTGTCCTGCAAATTAGATATGCCTTAATTTCAATGAAGTTTGAGGTAGTTGCTACCTAAATCAAATACCAACAGAACACCCGATGCCTTGATTGAGAAATGTAAATTACATGAATATTATCAAAATATCTCCCAAAACATAAGATAATCTGAAATAGGAGTCTGTTTGTCATCTTAGATGCGGAGGTAACACTCATGTTGGATAGGAGGTGGTTGAATCTCTCAATTCTCATAGATGGGAAAAGTCGTTAACATCTCAAACTGTTTCATTTACTGATTTACATTCTCCAGTAGTCCCAAAATGGTTGGGTTGTTTCATGTTTCTCTGCAGGTTATATGTGTTAGTATTGGGTGTCTCAAATTCATTGAAGAAAAAAATCTACGAACTTCAAAGATTGAGAACACACATGCACGAAAAGATGTGCACAGTTTGTGCACAAGATAAGTCCACTAATACAACAGTCTAGTCGACCAATAGCATGCAAGTTAGTCGACTGGGACACAACAGAGAGTAAGATCACTTCGACTGATATACAGGATCACTCGACCAGTGAGCAGATTAGTCGACAAATCTGTCAGGGTAGTCGACTAATCACGCAGTTCTGACAATTTTTTTTCGGGTGCTGATTTCAGTTCGAGTTGAATTCGAATTTTCTTCTACTCTAAGGAGGTGTTGTTTACATTGCTGGAGTTTGTGTTGGACTAGGATAATCTTAGGAGTCTATAAAAGCCCCTTGGAGTGGCCTTTGAAGGAAAGTAAAGAACAAGTCAAGTACAAATCAAGTTTTACACAATTGAGAGTCGTGAGAGAGAGATTCTTATAACCCTTTTAATTTTCTTCTCTGATTTCTAATAAAATTTCTCCCTCCTCCCCATGGACGTAGGCACAACTGGTTGAACCATGTTAAATCTGATGTTCATATGTTTATGGTGATTAGTTTTATTGTTTGCTAGTGGTAGATCGCTTCCACGCTTTCATTGCCGAGTCTCTCGGTATTTTCTCTTGTTGTGCCGATATCACAACAATATGCTCAACAAGCTTCGATGCACCAACTTGGATATGAATTACAGATATAACGGACATGAATACACTAAATCCAGAGACATGATACATATATATTGTGAATACAATAATAATAAAATTACTCAACTGTCAATGTTCATTAGTTTTAGCATGAATTTGTTAGGTTAGAAGTATTAGTGTCTTGGATATCATAAAAGATTTCCAAGTTAATTCTTGGATTTGTCAGATGCACGGATTTTTGACAAACCAAATCTATGACTTTTGACAGACCAAATCTATAGAAACTCCTTCGACCGAGTAGCGGTTCTGGCGTTTTTGAGTTGGATTTAGAGTTGTATTTTGATGTGAATTTCGTAACTGATTCGGTTTCTATTGGTTGAGCTCGGTGGAGCTCGTTTGAATGAACGTGTAGTTTTATCCCGTTGGGCATAGGTATATAGGCAGCCGCAATGCCGCAGTCGTTTGGATGAGCTGAAATTGGTTGATTCATTGTGTTCGGCTCAGATTTGAAAAATTTTCACCGAGATGGAGAATTATAGGGGAGAAGATAAAAGATGGAGTTTTTTTAACTCATTGAAAACATAGCATAGAAGAGCATAAGTTCGGTCGACCGCAGCTCGTAGTGAAACGTGCATAGATGTGCACAGAGGGAAAACAAGCTGGGCAGTCGATCGCATGTGGAGAGTGGTCGATCGCATTGTCGACCAATTGGCACTGAGATTTAACAGAGACTCAACCGTTTTTTCTTGCGCTGGATTTTTGGCCTAGTAGTCGACCGCACAGTCGACCGCATATGGAGCCAGTCGCTCGCTCAGCGGTTCTAGCATTTTTGAGTTAAATTCAGAGTTCTGTTTTGATACAGATTTCGTATCCGATTTAGTTTTCTTCAATTGGCTCTTTCCAATGGCTATGTATGCGCTCTCATTGGTACCGGTTTTGAATCGATAGGTTAAATTGTATTGAGAGTTCTATAGTTTGTGAGAATTCTACGAATAATTTGCGTAGATTCTCAATTTGAATCTCCGGATCAATTTGTAACCCTTGTAGCTATATTGGTTTGAATAAGATCTCCCTTCTGCCCCAAAGACGTAGGCAAGTTGCCGAACCTCGTTAAATCATTTGGTTCTCGCTTTCTCTCTTTGTATTTGTGTTCGTGCATATTGGTTTGTGATTGAATCGGTGTTAGAGCGTTGATCTTGTTGATTGGCGTGTTTGGAGAATTCCTCCGGAGGGCACAACAACCACATTAATGTTTAGAATTTAGGCAAGTGAAGGTACTGTATTTACACTACGAGAAGGGCTGAAGGCTCTTATGCTAATTGATCTGACAATTGATCATAGAGTATTTATTACTCCCTCCAATCTGCTTTCAAAAGAAGATCAACATTCTTTGGATCTTCTGAGTCAGTAAATCTCACTTTTCTCCTTTTTTATTTTACAGATTGAATCCCAGTAATAGATGCTTACCATGAAGGAAGATGTACTTTCCATCTAGCTCTCTCTCACCTCCCACTTTCAAATGTTTTCAAGGTTCTTCTGTAGGCCGAGGGATTTTGGTAGGGATTCTGGGTTCTTTTCCTAGAGTCAAAGATTTTTCCTTAACTTTACAGATTGATGGGAGTTCTCTTTAGAGGCTCACATTGTTGGGATAATTTTTTATTGATTTTATGACGGAATGCTTTTCTTTTAAAGATTTCTCTTCAAAGCTTCCTTAATTATTAGCTATGGAATGCTTTTATTCTAAATCATCTTTTACCCCAAATCTCCTCGGCCGATGTCAACTGTTGCCTCGAATCTCCTCCAATTCTACTGATTTATTACATTCAGAATTGGTATTTGCTTAATCTTATTTTTAATTAAAAATAGTTTTCGTGATGGCTAAGCATCAGGTTAAAAGGCACAGCTGAAGTTAAATTTGTAGTTGCACCAAGTTACTTATCCTTATGATGGAGCATTCTAAATTTTATCAACTTCAAGCAATTTGGACAGAATAAAATTATAATAGCAATGAAGTTAAATTAAAACCTTGAGGTACACTATAGCAGAATTTAGTGGATTGAAAATGTACTGACACGAAGTCTGGAGATAATATTTCTTCAAGCAGAAAAAAGATCAGTAAGTACCAGGGAAACTAACAGTCAGACCACAAAATTTGTAGATAAAATTCTAAAATTTAAACTGCTTCCAGCAAACTTAAACAAAATAACAGTAATGAAGTAATTAAAACCTTGAGGCAAACACCAACAGGATCAACTGTGAGAACGTACCTGATGGGGACATCCAGCCACGATCTCGGCGCATATATCATGTTGGAGAAGACAAGTTGCTTTGATTTTGTTTGAGTAGTTCGAGTAGTCTTATTATTTTCTTTTATTGTATTTTATTTTTTTTTAATTTTTTTGTATTGGTTTTAGTACCACGTCGGTTATATTCTGAGAACTGAATTTTGTAAAGCCTATAAATAGGCCTCAAGACCTCTTTAGTTAGTAGTCGATGAATGAATAAATGAAAATTTTAAGCTAATTTCTGAGATCCTGAGATTGGTGCTAGGGGTGTGAAGTCTGATCTGATGTAAGGGGTGTGAAGCCCAAATTTTATGAGTTTCTTATTCCTTTTCTATATTTCTTTGTTCCTTTTTTCAAACTCTAATTCTTCTCTTCTGTTTAGATTGAAGGCGATTATAATCCCCGTATTTTACATCAATTTTTGGCATCAGAGCACTAGATTTCTAATCCCCCTCAATTTTCATATTCATTCTCCAAAACAAAAAAAAAATAAAAATAAAAAATCCAAAACCCTAGCTCTCTCTTTTCCCCAAACCACTGGCCCATTTTCTCCAAACCCTACGTCTGATCCAAAAAAAACTGCATCAAAACCCCCCAAAACCTCCATCGAAAATTCCCAAAAGCCACCATTCATCATCTCCTTCCTCTTCTCCAGAGAACTCGAACCTCGCGCCGCTAACAACCTAGACGTCGTCAAACTCAGCCATTGGCCCCCTCCTTTCTCCCCTTCGTCCTCTTCTTTTCATCTTATAACATCACAGCCGCCTCACCCGAACCTGACGCTTCTCGCCGTCATCGAACCTCACCCGATCTCGATCTCGCCATCTTCAAGATTAATCTTCATCGACAACAACCACCCAAAAACGTGATTGTTCCTCATTGACCTAGATTGACGCCATTTGATCGTCATGGACTCACAGCAACCCCGCCTCCACCAAACCAACCCCGAATCAACTTCGACATCCCTCTGTGACTTCGTTGGAGCCTCTGTCGCCCTTCATCAGCCTTACCACTTCGCTGCCTCATCGGAGATCTTGATCCCTTCGCCAGCCAGAGATCTCACAGTCCTCGTCGACCTAATCTGAAGCAACTCTAGATCTGCAATAACACTCCTCTCTACAATTGCTCTCCTCTCTGCAACAGCCCATCACCAGCGTCGCGGACTACATCTCCTTCCGTCACCACCTGCCATCGCATGCGTCATCATCACCAATCAACTTCCCCTCACCTCTCCTTGCCGCAGATCTTCGTTCCTCCCCATGTTGCCACCGCCCTGGTCCCCAACGCAGACTGCCAACGACATTAGAATTGTAATTCTAATTCGAGTTCCTTATGAGCTCAACCCGACCCGAGTCCACCCCACCAGTAGATTTGGGTTTAATTTCAAGAACCCGACCTGACCCGGATCCACTTCTTTAAACAACCTGAGCCCGACTCAGTTGCAGCCATCTAACTCGAGTTCAACAGTACAACCTGTTACGTTTCATCTACAGGACCTGGACCCGCGTCAGCTACAGTACCAACCCATTAGAGCAAAAACAGACCCGTTAAAAGGTTTAAGTTTGAAGCCTGTTTCAAGTCCGATTCAAATTGTTCTCGAGGCGTTGGACTCGTGGAAGACAGAACTACAAATCCACAGCCATAAGGACACTAAGGTTGATGTGATACTCAAGAGGTGCGTTTCTGATCCCCACCAGTTATTTTAAGTCTAATATTTATCTATGAGTTATTATCGATTTAACTGTTGTCCATCAAATATAAGTGAGATTGTGTGATTTTACTTTCATGTGATACGCTAGTTTGATATTGATGGTAGAACTTGCTTGTGTAGCATAAATATTTCCGTTAATTTGTTCTTGAATAGAGAACTGATTAGTCTACACATATCACTATAGAGTTTCTGCTTTTTTTGCGTCATCATTTGCGTCATTATTTGCATCACAAATAACACAAGATAATAAGTGAAAAGGTTGCACAAAACAATGTCAACTACGAGTTATGAGCTAATGTTAGGAAAAGATTAAAAACTTTTAATGTTGGTAATGTTATGAAAAAGTTGCATGCTTGTAGTGATGATCCAGATTCAATTAATTGAACGATAATGTTTATGTTATAGATTTTTTTAATATCAATTCTACTCTAATGTTAAAGACCTAGTGGATGACAAGGGTCTTGATTTTATCTTACTTGTTGATGAGCCTTCTCTTGAGCCTTTTTTGAGAGCTTTTCCCTTCCTCCACTTCAAAATATTTTACCTAACAAAGCAGATAAAGTCAATAAAATCTTGGATGATGAGATTATCGCCACTAGTGATGGTATGACTCGAAGATATCTGATTCGTTAGAAAGGAAAAGCGCCGACTAATGGTGCATGGATTGATCCAGATGTTGTGGAGCAATACGAGAGTATTTCTACACTATACTCGACGAGGTCAAATCTTATTCCACCCGGGGAGAATGATGGAAACATCCAGCCACGACCTCGGCGCATATATCATCATTGGAGAATACAAGTTGCTTCAATTTTGTTCGAGTAGTTCAAGTAATCTTTATGTATTTTCTTTTATTGTATTTTTGATTTTTTTTAGCTTCTTTGTATTCGTTTTAGTACCACATTGATTATACTGAGAACTAAATTATGTAAAGCATATAAATAGACCTTGAGACCTCTTTAGCGGACAATGAATAAATGAATGAAAATTTTCAATTAATTGAGATTTGAGATCTTGAGATTGGTATAAGGGGTGCGAATCTCGTTCTGGTGCAAAGGTTGTAGAGCCCAAATTTTATCAGTTTCTTGTTTTTTTTCCTATATTTCTTTGGGTTTTTTTCAAACCGTAGTTTTCCTCAGTTTAGATAAAGGCGATTGTAATCCCCGTATTTTAAATCAGTACCCAGAGGCAAGAGATTAATACAAAAGAAAAGAAATTGTAAATATATCAAGGAAAATAGCAAATATTGTGCACCAGTCTAGCGAGTAGAACTTATCAATTTAGGACAAGTTAAAAAAGAAAAGAGACGACTGAAGAAAAGATGGATAGAGGTAATATGACAAGATATAGAGGCTAAAGATCTTAATGAAGGCATGTTGCTTGACAGAAATGAGTGGAGAAGGCTGATCCATGTGCTCGATCCAACGTAATTATCTTTTGGTTCATGTAGCCTACCACAAATACTTGAGATAAATGGCTTAGTTACTGTTGTTGTATAAGGGAAAATAATAGTAAACACCAGCAAACTCGTAAAAGAAATTATACAAGAATGGTACAATATCATAAAAGTTGTTGCTTTAGATGTTTTGCACTAACGGTAATAAAATGGTAAAATGGTGATATACTTGGCAGTGACAAATCTAATTCCACCCTCCAAAAAATATTTAAGCATAACTACTCAAGACCTTGTATGTAATGAAAATTATTGGTTCGGGCAAGTAAGCTGCCAAGAGGATAAACACATACCTTAGCACAAATGGGACTTTCAGTTTAAGGGGGACAGTATCACCAAAAAGAGAAACCTTTTCAGCCATTTCCAATAGAACTCTGCGTACAATTTCTCCCAAATACATTCCTGCAATTGTCTTTTCAAAGATCTGAAGATACAAAAGACATTTCTAGGGGTGTTAACTTGGTGACAATCTTAGACATAAATCACGCTGCCCACATACACAACTGGAAATTTACCTGCTCTCCAGGATTCAGGCTTTCAGCATCCAATGAATGATCATGTTCCGTCAAAGGAAGATAAGATGAGAAGAAGTTTCCCCATTCCATGTTAATAACCTAATCACAATGCACAAAACCTTCACTAAAAAATAAAGGATAACAAGATAATTTCTTAAAGCTTTATTTTCATACAAGTCTCTTGGATTAACCTAAGCCAATAACTAACCAAAATTTCTACCAATGCTAAATCATGCCACCCTTGTTAGCCATTGCCAAGTTCTTGGTGGTAACTATAGGCAAATAAGGTGATTATCATAAACATTAAAAGAAAATGAGTTGGTAGGAGTTTGCTATAGGGAATTGCCTAGGAGAAAAGGAGGTGATTCCCTCAGACAATGAACATACACATGCTTCATTATTTACGTAAGCGAGACATCTACACGAATACATTCGTGCACACGCACATGCACAGAAGGAAGCAAGCAATATCGGGGTATTTAATCTGTACCATCTGTCCAGATTTAGGTAAAAGGCCATGCCACTTTGGAATTGCTTGTACACGCTCTACATATGCTGCATTAGTCCCGGTTCCCAATATCACAGCAGCAATGACATCATCATCATAATACCTGCCCCCAGCCAAAGTTCCAATTGTATCATTGACCTGCATAAAGGTTGATAGCCAACTGGTCTTATATCACACTCTCAACGTTTAGGAATAATTTCTGCGCGCCAAAATATGAAGTAACTTACCAAAGCTGCCACTCGCATATCAAGACCTTTTCTTTCCATTGCTTTAGTCAATTCAGCTACCACATCTTGCCCAACCTGGTTTAGAATACATAAATACTACTAAATGAAAATAAAAA
The DNA here is from genome assembly GCA_038442645.1 of Agave tequilana. NCBI lineage: Eukaryota > Viridiplantae > Streptophyta > Magnoliopsida > Asparagales > Asparagaceae > Agave > Agave tequilana. The sequence continues at coordinate 17,117 of JAVJIF010011889.1, read as the reverse complement.
AGGTATAAAGATGATTCTGAAAAAAATTGGCCACATCTGAAACATCTATTAAATCATATTTGTTGGTGAATGTTAGTATCATCAGTGTTTGATATGTGCAAAATAACAAATTTGCATAATAAGGTTATACGAAAATTGTTCTGTAGTTTATCCTCGGGAGAAGTTTCAAGATAGCCACCTTCCGTATTTGTGAGTTATCTATATATAAATACATGACCTAATTTTGAAAGAAAGTGCAGCAGCTTCAGTCCATAATCCATAAGTTAGTCATGCAAATCAACAAGTAGAATGTGATTAAGCAATGGGAATATATACAAGTGCAAGTGGCACACCTGCACTCACGCAGCACCGACAACCAGCCCACAAAGACACATAATCTGTAATTCACGACAACGTCAAAGATACACAAAGAAAGAGCAACACACAAGGTCAAGACAGCTTCGGGGGCATATTTTTGGTGAAGTTGTGGCCCAAATCACGCTCACAAGCACTAATACTAAGAAGAGAAAAAGAGATAAAAAGGCATAGTGGGGACTAGATGGTTAAATAAGATTGAATCCAAGAGTTCAGTAGTAGTTTTCTTCTAGGGTCATATTACATTTTATGACTATCAGCAAAATTAATGGGCCTTTCTTATTACAAATGGCATTAGAGCCCATAGTAAAGATTTTTAGGTTAATTGCGAGTATTGAGTGGGAATTATAATGCAAACAAAAATACAACTCATGTTATGGTAGGTTCTTACCAAAATATGAAGATGTGTAATATGCAAGAGGGTCACCGGCTTTATGCTTTAGTGAGTAGTGCACTTAATCGAGACACAAATTACATAATCGGTAATATTATGGAAGGTTTAATTTTTCTAGTGAGACAAAATTCAAGACATACTCGTGAGTGTGTGACAGAAGACTACCATAGTTCAAGATGAAAATTGTGACAGCAAATTTTAATTCATTCAAAACTACTCAACTCAATACCAGTCTTGGCCTTAAATAGGCCTACACTAACGAAGATATCCCATCACAACCGATATGGGACTAAAAAAACTATCAAAAATAAATAAATAAAATTTACAATTAAAGAAAAAGACCTTAGACAAACAACCCAATGAAGCTTGAATCTCCAAGCCCTAATCGATCCAAACTGAAAGAGTGTGACGCAGCCTCCTGGTGTAGAACCACAATCCTAGAGAGATGTCCCCATCAGAGACTAGTTGGGAAAGCTTATTGGTGGTGGAAAAACTGTCAAATCGACTGTCGATATTGGTTTGTCTTACAAGATCTTTTTTTGTACCCAGTATGATCCACATCTCGAGAGGCACAATTCAGTGATTTAGTCACTGACTGTAAGAAGATACTAGTTGGCGTGGGGAAGATTCTATAAAACATGGCAGTTAAAGAACTAGAGCCAGAGCCAGAAGTTGTTTATGAGCCAGCGGCAAGGCCAAAATTGTTACTAAGTTGGTATCAAGAAGAAATTTTCTCACGGTTCACGGAAGTTGAATAGCTCCTTACTGAGACCCTTATAGATCTTCCAACAGAGCCTACTATGGAGCTAGTACCATCTTTAACAGTTATGAAGGCCTCATTATCCTTGAGATCGCCTGATGAATATGACCTCGCAAATATTTTTACAAGAAACAGTTTCACAGGAGATTAGCACCTTATGTAGGTTAGATTTCAGTGGAGTTGAGTTGACTTGTTATACTGTATTATATCTTTTTCGAGCTACCATCGACTGAGGTTGGTCTGTCACGGGAACCAGTTCCACCACCTTAGTCTCGATGAGATGCATTAGTGTTTATTCTTCAACCACCACTATGGCCCGGCTGAGATGCTTCGTGAGGGAAGCCCTCACTCGACAGAGTCGAGTTTTTCTCACCCCAGGAGAAATGATGAGGACACCACACAAGTGCTAATTGTATTTTATTGTCTTAGTTTATTTTTTAGTTTAGTTGTTGCTTTTATTGTTAGTATCACATCAATTATATCCGAATAATGTGCTCTTGTAAAGCCTATGAATAGATGTCAGTACTTTATATTCAGTAGACAATGATGAATTAAAATTTTTCAATTTAAAATTTCAGAGCTCTAGAGTTCTTGAGATTGGGATGTGAAGCCTATGGTGTAAGGGGTGTGAAGGTGCGAAGCCCAAAATCTCTCTGATTCTTATCTCTATTTCTTAAACACCAACTTTTCTTATTTATTTTCTTATCAAAATCCTAATTTCTTATTTTTTTTGATTTGAAGGTGATTGTGATCCTCCTGTATTTCATCAGCATGACAGACAATCTCTAGATTTTCTTTCTTTAAATCAACACAACTATGTTAAGTTTCTGATTTATAAATTCAATAGCGCACCAGTATGCCCGATATATCTTAGGCAAGTGCCTTGCAAGTATCAGTGAAAACATAGACATGATACCCACTTTGAGTGACCATGCTTCATAGCCCATGACCCACTAGATGGACTTCATTATTGTTGCAAGGCAGCGAATTTTACTGGAATTCAAAAAAAAATGGTGGTTTTCCCTCTTGAAGTAGCACTTTCCCTGTTGAAGTAGCACTACTGTTGAAATTTGAAGGTTCCTTCTGACAAAACCATGAAAGTTAGTGATTGTTCTTGTGAATAAAATTCCAAGTTGGCAAGATTTCTCCAATAGTAGCAATGCACGTAGACAAAAATCTAAATGAGAGCTTAACAATTAAAGGGCCACCTCTTATTGGCAGCTTTCATATCTACTGTGCTATTCATGACCTTTAAGGCATAACCTAGTTACAAATAACTCGCTTTAAATACAGTAGAACCTCTCTAAATTAATATTATTGGGACCCATCCTTGAGTATTAATTTAGAGGGGTTATTAATTTGAAGGGTTTTACCTTATAAATTATTATTTTATCTTAAAAATGTGTTTGTTTAATGTTTCATGTCCTTCAAACTCCTTCAACAGCTCTATAGCATTTAATCTCTTTAAAAAATCACACTTTGGCTGGTAAGCTCCTAAAAAATCTTCTTGCAAATATATCTTATCACAAGTAAGGCTGTTGAAATGCTAAATTTAGTTGAAACATTTTAGCTATAACAAGAAGATGATCACAATAACTTCTTGAGGAAGGATGAAGTCAAAAATATCAAATATGGTGGCTTTGAGCAAACTAGCATCTTAAAGTACTTTTCTAGTTCTTGAATATTGTATGTAATATATTTTATACTTTTATGAAATTATTGATTTATGCGACAGTCGGGACCAAAATTTTACACTAAGTTTCAAAAAAAATTATGAATTATCATGATAGAAGGGTTTATTAATTTTTACACTGGCCCAAGTCGGGACCGGGATTTTTTATTAATTTAGAGAGGTATTTAATTTAGAGGATATTAATTTATAGGGGTTCTACTGCAACATAAGGATTTATTTGACAGCTAGAAGTACAGAAAAGAAACCTTGTAAGCATTTCATATTCGCATGCAATAAGTTAGTGAACCTTTTCATACTCAGGCATATGATATCATTTGTATCACAGCAACTAAACTAGAATAAGGCAGAAGCATATAGAAAGTGTTTCCCAATTTTAATTTTCTTTTACTACACATCTAGGAGATGGAAGTGAATGATCGAATCATTAAATCTGTCATAGCATAATCTTGACCATTACAGAGAAACTGGTTCCTAAACTGGGGTTGGCTGTACAGGCCCCAATTCTGCCAAGCATGAAACCATAGATCAATAGTAGGTCTCAAATTGATGGTGGCATGGGGTTTGTGTACTATTTTATATCAAGTTCCATTGATGAATATGTAGCACAATAAATGATTGGCATTACCTTTTTAAAAAAAAAAAACAGTACCACTTGCATGCGCCAGCCTTGCATTTAGTCCAAAACAACTTCAAGTTAACAGAACAAGTCAAAAGGTACTTAAGAATTTTATTAATAGCCGAGCAAGCAGAACTAACCGTTCCGTCAATGTTGAAGACAAAATTAATAGCAAGGCAACCAGAACTAACCATTCCATCGATGTTGAAGCCCTTTGTCCATTTAATTAGAGTTCCAGATGCAATGGAAGTTTGTCTCACTGGAAATGAGAAGGTAAACCCAAGCTCTCTCTGCTTACTCTCAGGAAGGTGAAAATCTCCATCTTCGGAAGCAACAAATTTAGCTAATTCTGCTGCAATGAAATCAAACAGTTCCTGAAAGCAGATTGATACTAGTAAGCCAGAGCACAACAACAAATTCTTAAGAAAAAGAAGCAGAACTTTACTCACATCAGAACCTCCAACCATCAAATGAGGTGGAATGGAAACTTCCACAGACTCTCGTTTGACAACACGTCTTTCCTTCCCACCCAACTGTACACGCAAAGCACGGAAGTTTGTTCCTCCAAGATCCAATGCATAGAACAATCCCTCCTCATTACTATAGAAAATAAAATCAAAATAAACAAAGAAGGTTACCCTCAATGTGCACATACTAGTTCACCAACTTTTTTATTCAGTACATATGCTGTCTACCAAACCATTTTATTTTATTTTATTTTGATGCAGCAAATAAGTATTTCCAACACTACATTAATTCCGCAAAAAGAACTAAGTGAGCTTAGACAATGTGGGCTAAAGCTACATTCCCGTGTGTGTGTGTGTGTATGTTGAGTTCAAGATTCACCATTTGCAATGTGCAAGGGTAGTTCTGCATTAAAAATGCAAGACACACGACTCCAGACTTATCACACAACAACTTGAGTTCATGATGCACGGAAGCTACTACCAGTTTGTGGATACTCGTTGTGATTCATGCGCACAGCAAAACCAATTAGGAGGGCATGGCAATAATTCTCCTCTTCTTTCTCCGTTTATGGGACCTTCTTTCCCCTAAAGGAAACTCCTTTGCCCGACATGGCACCTTCTCTCCTTTCTAAGGATGCCCACCTCCCCTTTGTAGTCTTCCTCATCATTTACGATGTAAGGTTCCGGCTTTTCAAATAATTGAAAAGGTGAGGGAAAAAAAAACTCGTCCATCCAAAATCCTTCTCCATCCCTCATCTTTCAAAGATTAAAAATAAGATTCTTTTGCGGGACAAATCATAACAGCTTCCCAGGAATCTTGCTCGAGAAGTTTGCCACTGCTTTCTCGTCTAATCCGAGAAAACCCTCTACTTAGGTTTCACTGTAACTTAAGAACATTCCAATACACTAAAAGCTCAACCTTTGCCTCTGTACAATATAAAAGAGCATACGCTTAATGTTAACATAGTGACTCTGTTTTCTGTATCTTTTCTTGTTCTGAATCAATGTCACAAAATCAATAGAACTCAACAAGAACAAGTAAAAGGCAAAGGCGGTGAGATTACCCTGTGGGGAGATTATCCACGTAGCTGATCAGCATCTTGAGCTTGCTCCCGCCGTCGCGCGCGAGCCCCTCTTCCATCTCCGCCACCATCGCGTCCGCCACCGCCGCGAGCTTACCGGCCGGCGTCGCGCACCGCTCCTCCAGCTCCCTCACCATCTCCCGCGCCCGGGCCCACCGACCAGACCCCGCCTTCTCCCTCCTCCACATCACGACCACCACTGCCACCGCCGCCGCTCCTGCCGCCGCCGCCGCCACCGCCACCGCCTTCCTCATCTCCCGATTGAAAATCCTAGAATCTTTTGAGAAGGTCCAAGAAATGCTGTTTTCGTACTCGCTGAAAAAAGCAAAGCAAGGGGTTGAAGTGATGGACAGCTTTTGTTGGCTTTTTGTTTTGCTCGTATTTTTCTATTTCTAGAAGAAGATGCAGTCATTGACTTTTCCAGTAACCAGCCCAACTCATTCATACTGGGCCTTAGCCCTAAGCCCGAACAATAAGAGGACCTCGGCTCTAGGCAGCGATTGACTTTTTCAGTGTGAGCATAAATGTCATAAGAATTTAAGTATAGGAAAAAATAACACCGAAGACTTGAACTTGTGACATCTAATAACATATTTTTATAAATTATCAAATTACATATATTACTCCATATGTTTTATAAAATTCAGCACGGACATCACAACTTAAACACGAAAATACAATTCGGCGCCGACATCGTGCTCAACTAAACTAATTAAATCAAAAGCAAAACTCGACAACCAAATTCTCCTCTTCTTCTCAGTAGCAAAAAAAGCGAGCGAGTGGCCCCACCCCCTAACTCTCTCTAACTCTCTTGATTGCTTGCTCTTTATTGATGTGTTCATGATCATGTTGCTTCAACTGGGGAAGTCTGCAGTTGGAGTTATTCCCTTTGGAGCAGAAATCACATGATTCTCATTGGAATCCAGATGCCCTGATTTTGGCATTGAGAAGAAGCTTAGCATTCATTTCAAGAAACAAGAAAGATGTGGTCCTCAATGACTGCCTTTCTTCAGTCTCTGTGTTTTCTCGTAAGTCTCTGGAAGTGTGAGCCAATCTCACCATGGCTGGCTGCAGGGTCAAGTTCAGGAACTGAATCAGGCATGGACCACCTCCTGTGTCTTGATTTCTGACAAAGAGCACAAAATTATTTGAAGAATCAGGAAACAAAAAAATTTGTATTCATGTTTTTCTCAACGACAATTTTTTTCACTTGTGTTTTTCTCAAATTTCTTCGTTTTTCTCCGTGGCGAAATATTGACTATGTCTCTTTTTTATTAGCAAAACAATACAAATCTAACTCAAAATCAAACTCTTATTGCTAATTTGATGCTTGCTTTATTAAACTTTTAAACTAACCTAATACGATTGTAACTCTAAAACTAAAGTTTAATAAATTATTTCAAATGACAGTCGAAAAAATCATTTTTATTGACCGATCTACTTTTATCAGATCACCCTTTAGGCCTGTCAATGGGTCGGGTCCAGATCCGGACCCAACCCGGACCCAACCCGATTAAGCCGGTTTTGAAAAGACTGCTCTGGACCCATACCCCTTTACTTGTATACCCGATTATTAAATGGGATGGATCTGATTTTACTTGAACCAGACCCGATTACCTATTTACCCATTTCAAAAATATAAATATAAATAATACTAATAGAATTAAAACCCTAGAGATCTAGGCTCCAGACTCCATGACTAAATGATCCCTTTGTGTTTTAAGTGTTGAAGATGTTGGTTGATTAGTAGATGATCTTATTATTGTGTTTCCTCAAATAAATTAGAGGGCCTTGTTTTAAATTTTTTTTCCCTTTATTAAAGTCTTTCATCGAAAATTTTCCCTCCACCTCTTGCACATGGTTGTGTTTCATCCTTTATTGATATTAAAACATACTTTCTTTTCTTTTACAAAAGTTTTTTACCCTCTCTTCATGTGTTTTTGTTATTATTTTTGTTTATATATCTTGTTTTTTTCCCTTTTGTTATGGGTTCGGGTAAATGGGTCTGCACCCGCGGATACAGCGGGTCCAAGTATGGAAACCCACCTTCTGAACCCGCGGGTAAAGGGGACGGGTATGGTACCCTCTTGGGTAAACGGGTCCGGATCTGATACCACCTGTACCATCCCGAACCCGACCCATTGACAGGCCTATCACCCACCATAAGATCAGCAAATTTTGAGCCCTAACTCAGTAAAAACCGAAAAATGCCACAAGACCCGTGAACCCAAAACCCGAAAACCCGAAACATGGTCCCCAATTTCGGTCCGGCGGTCTCCCGAGTCATGCCAGCCGACACAGAAAGATATATCGCCCGAAAAATCCGAAGGCTTCGATGTGAGCATTGGATCATTGTTAATTAACAAGGGGGCCGTTGCCTAATTAATTGTGGTTAACTGCACACTAATCAAGCTTTCCCCTCCAAAATCACATTCAAAATTAATCCTCATTGTTAATTAATGAAGGAGACCACAAGTTTACCCTCTTCTGTTTCTTGGTTGGCTTCTGTTTGGGGTGAGATGCCCCTTGTCTCATGGATCTTGATCTTTTATGAGGCAAAAGAGGAGACAAAGCTTTAAAATCATTTATGTGCTAGTTTTTTTTTTTTTTTTTGTTCTTTGTTGTTGTGTTTGATTCATCAGAGACCTGAGAACAGAGTAGTGGTGGAAACGAGCTAGAATGGTCCTTTTGTAAACATAATCCGAGAAGGAGACAAGAAGAGGGGGAAAGAGCATTGGGTCTTAGCTCAAAATCCTTCTCCTCCTTCTCCGCCGCTGACGTGTTTGGATTCACGGAAGTGGGAGGAAAATGGAAAGTGAAAAGTGAGAGTAGGAAATGTGAAAGTGCAGTGAAAAATTGAAATTTGTGAAAATAAGTTTTCTGCTGTTTGGTTGTAATGTGAAAGTGTAAGTAAAAATGTATATTGTGTTTCTGGTGTTTGGTTAGTAATGTGGAAATAGAAAAGTTGACCACAAACTAATATTAAATTAAATATTATTTCTGAATTGACGTTTTTGAACTGTAATTAGCCCGCAAATGGGATTTACATGACATCAAAATTTAATACATTAAGACATAATTTATTACAAGTGAAATTTACATGACCATAAAATTAACTATAGCACTCTGAAAGTAAGAAAATGATAGTGTAAAAGGGAGGTGTAAAAAGGAAAATGATTTTTCAATTTTCATTTCCGGTTCAAAACAAATAAGGGAAGTGGAAAATCAGTTTTCTCACATCTCATTTTCCTCCCACTTTCATGAATCCAAACACGTCATACCTTATCAGTTTTTGAAGATAGAAAATGAGATAGGAAAAAAATATTTATATAGCAACTTTTTTTTTTTAGAAGAAGCTCACGATTACACACACCCTCTATATGTCACATCCTATGGGATTTAAACCGGTATCCATTGAGCAAACCCAACGGCTTACCATGTGGCCATGTGAGGGGACAACACTTCCTCTTTTGATAGTAGATTGATTTAGTTATCTAGTATAGTTGGTTGGTTATAAATTTCCAATAAGATTTAAAATCTTATAAAGTTTTAGTAATATTACTTGTTATAGTTTTAATAACGTTAGTTGATTTTGTTTCGTGTATTGACGAACTGATTATTGGTAGTTTTACGTAATTATACTTTGAATATTTTTTTTTTTAGAAGGTACTTTTCGTGGTCAAATAGAGCATTAGAGCCATGATCTAATAGATTAGGCTCTAATCTCTTCTTTTCTTTCTCTTAAAACTCTTTTAAACCCAATAACTTTTTCCAATTGCTTAATCTCTCACTCTTCTCCGAATCCACACCAACATGTCTCTTTCATTTTTACTATTCTAAATTCTCCATTTTTCAAGTCGACATCGCCGCTAGAATCGCGTCATCATTACCAACAATCAACTATCGTAGACAGCTTCTCATCTTCAACATCATCACCATCCACAATACCGTTTAGCGGATGTAGCCGAGTGGTGACTTTGAGTTCGTAAGAGCCCACTCACTGACATGTCACTATTTCGAACTCCGATAGTAACATATTTATAATATTTCCAATTTTGGTCACCGTAGCTGCTGATCAGATCCTAGGTTTGATCGTCAGTTGAATCCCGTATGTATCAGGAATCTAACAGTTTCCATCCATCTAAGACTGAAACTACATAAGTTTAATTTTGTGGAGGCCCGCAACATGATTTCACTTTTTCACCAAAGCCAACCGAACAAACTTCGCTTATTAATCTTCAACAACAACTAAGCCATTTGTTCTAAGTATTTAGGGTAGGCTACATGAACCAAAGAGAATTACACCGGATCGGGCACATGGATCATCTTTCTCCACTCATCCTATCGAGCAATATGCCTTCACTGAGACCTTTAGCATCTATGTTTTGTCGTATTACCTCCATCCATGTTTTCTTCGGTCTCCCCTGTGCTCTTTTAACTTGCTCTAAATTGATACGCTCTACTCGCCGGACTGGCGCATCTGTAAGTTTACGTCGCACATGACCAAACCATCGTAGGCGGTTTTCTCTCTTCTCCTCTTCTATAGAGACTACACATATCTTAGTACGAATATCCTCATTTCTGACCTTATCTCTCCGCGTGTTACCACACATCCAACGAAGTATGCGCATCTCTGTTACACTCATCTTCTGGGCATGATATCTCTTTATAGCCCAACATTCTGTGCCAAATAACAAAGCTAGCCTAATAGCAGTCTGATAAAACTTTCCCTTCAGGCATAACGAAATGTTACGATCACATAAAATTCCTATTGCGCTCCTCCATTTCAACCAGCCGCCTTGAATCCTATGGTTGACATCACTATCGATCTCCGTATCCTTTTGGATAATAGAACCCAAGTACTTAAAATGACTGCTCATCAATATTTCTTGTTCATCTAGTCTACAGTACTATAATCTCGGATTTCTTATTTACTGAATTTACACTTCATATACTCTGTTTTGGTCCTATTTAATTTAAAACCTCAAGATTTTAAAGTTTGCCTCCATAACTCCAATTTGGCATTTACCCGAGCTCTCATCTCATCGACTAGAACAATATCATTAGCAAATAGCATACACCACGGTATCTCATCCTGAATAACTCTAGTAAGCTCATTCATCACTATGACAAATAAGAATGGACTCAATGCAGATCATTGATGCAATCCAATTGTGATAGAAAATTTACTTGTTATGCCTCCATAAGTTCTGACATTTGTCACTACTCCATCGTACATATCCTTAATTATGTTAATATATTTGATAGGGACTTCCTTTTTCATCAATATCCACCATGATACCTCTCTTGGCATCTTATCATAAGTTTTTCTAAATCAATAAAAACCATATGCAAATTTATCTTCCTCTCTCGAAATCGTTTTATAAGTTAACGAAGCAAAAGAATAGCCTCTGTCGTCGATCGCTCCGGCATGAACCCAAACTGGTTCTCTGATATTGTAACATTATGCCTTAACCTGTATTCATTACTCTTTCTCAAAGTTTCATAATGTGTCACATGAGTTTTATTACACGATAATTTGAACAACTCTGAATATCACTGTTATTCTTATAAAAAAGTACAAGAATTAATCTTACATGACCTAAATTGTCAGAGAGAACAAGGATTTTCTCACAGTCTACATGATGTTGTAACTAATCTTGTCAAAAAATAAAATATTAAAAAGCTAACTGCTAAAAGTACTGAGAGGTTACATTTGAAATAAATGGGTAAATTATAGGGGGAAAAAAACCTCCACTGTTATGCTTTCGTTAAAATAAATAAATAAATCTTACACTATTAAAATTAGTTGAAAATTTTCTTATATATCAATTCATATAAAAAAAAAGGTAGCTATATTGTTGTAAACTTTGACAATGAATACTTTCATTTTTATTGATTAGCAAAGAACACACTTGTATTAGCTAAGTTATAGTAAAAGAAATCTTATTTATCATCTTAGGGGCTGTTTGGTTGCAAGGAAGTGGGCGGAAGTAAGGAAATAAGGAAGTATAATTGCTCACTTCCCTATCTATCCAAACACCGAAAAAGGAAAATAAGAAAACCTCTTTTCCTTTTATCTTTTCTCTTTTACACAACTACTTCATCACTTCCACCTCTAACCAAACAGGCCCTTAGATTCAATAAAAATTACATAAAAAAGATTCTTTACTCAGGAAAGTTTTTTGTGTGTGATAGTACAGTCAGTTTTATGTAATTTATCAAAAATAAAATTTGAGTTTAATAAACTCAAATAGTGTTGGACCAATAAGTAACACTATTCACATTACAAGCAAAAAATTACAGGTTCTCATAATCGATCATTATTATTATTATTTTTTGGCAACATAAGCTGTAGCATAGATGAACCTGAGACTCCTCACAATCCGCTCCTACCATTTTTGTTGGGATTTGAGTCGAACAAATAGTCCCACATCGGCTAGACGTAGGGATGGTCTTACGTATATAAGGATTTGAGCAACTCCATTTAGAAGGCTAGTTTTTTAGGATGATACTCCAAGTCCTTCAATTGGTATTAGAGTCATGTCTCGAACTTAGTTGTTAAGGTCCCCCAACGGCGCCAAGACGCAATAGACCTGACCACCTCAATGGGATAAGTAATTTTTTTCCTTTCATATTTGTCATTAATTTTTTTGAACCTTGAAAATAAGAATGTGCTTGTGAGTCAGCTTGATCTTCTTCTTTCTTGACCAGAGCAACTTTTCGTTAGCTTGATTGCATCAATTATGTCGCTAATGATTTTTGTAAGCTTGTGATTAATGACTAATGAGAAACCAGACACTGTCAAAATGCGTGCCAAAATTAGGAACTCAATGTTGAGTCTCATTAAAAATGTGAGGTGGTTACCTTAACCACCGTTTTTAGGGTAAAGAGCGCCTCGTCCGTGTTCTTGTCAAAATTCAAATACGTGGTACTAATCAAGTTTAATCAAAACTAATCAAGATTAAGAGCCTGTTTAACTTTTAAAATATTACTTGTATAATCCCCATGTTGGAAGCAATTGTAAGATCCCGCCGAATACGCGGGTGCAAAGAAAAACCATACCTCGTGGGACGAGCTTTAGGATTAAAGCAAGGGGTGGCTAGTAGGTAGGGGTGGCAATTGCGACCCGACCAGATTATCTGTCTTGAAACAGATCCATAAGTTACGGGTTGACTCACTGTGATGGATGAAACTTCACCACAAGTAGCTGGGCGCCCGTAATTGAACCAGTCAAAGCATACAGAGAAGGAAGACGTCTTTTCAGATTAGAAGCGTCGGTGTAGTGCTAGTCTAAGGCGTGATAATCAATAGTAGGTAAGGAGAGGCTACCAACAGAGAGAAATTGTCGACGTAGTGGTGGTGGATTGGCAGAGGAAAATTCATAATGTGGTGTTTATGTGCTCTGAAGATTAGAGAAGTGACCCTCCTTTCTCGTTGGAGAATGAGGTGTACTTGTACCTAGCAGAAGCGGTCAAGTGGATGTGGATAGTGGCAGATCTTCAATTGTTTGGCTTGAATCCGTTGATCCTTCTAATCCTCTGGGTTATGTCTTGATAGTTGGGATTCACACGTTGGAGGGTTATTCATCATTATCCCAACTGCTTGTTGCACTGTAAGGCCGTTATAAAGTCATGAGCGAGTAGGGAGATAATGGTGCTTAACCGTCTTCACAATCTGTAGGATTCATCTCGACCTGTTACTGAGATAGCAGGAATTGCTGTCACGTGACGAGACGTTTGAATTGACGGCAAAGTACCTTTGTGGGGGTGGTATGGTCTCAAAACTGTAGATGAATGATGCCTCGGATAGGAGGTGGCGAAGACTCTGGAATGAGTTCCCGAGAGCTGGTTCACATTTCTGCCATTGGACTCACGTCATGATCCTGACGGGTCAGATTTTGACAACTACACTCACATATAAGAGTTTAGATCATAAACCGATCGAGCCGTGCAATCCGTCCATTAAGCTGGTGGGTGATTTGAAGTTTGGCCCCTTTATTTGGGACAAACATAAACCCAAAAATGCCAACCCTATAAAGACTAGAAGCTAAACTCCGAGATATTGTGATTTTACTTAATAGTGTGTATTAGTTTCATGTGTTTAATTGATAAAGTGAAGATTTTGTTTGTAAAATATGATATTAATAGACTAATAGTATTATTTTTCTCTCTCATTGTGTGTTTTTATAATTTTCATTGAGTCATTTAACAACGTTTGAAATTTAATAAACGCGTTAGATGGGTCGGGTCGGCTCGATCCCGTTTAAATCTGGGACGAGTCAGGTATGATTTCACAGTATTCATTCATTTATTAAATGGGTTAGGTATGATTCAATTATAATTGGGTCGACCAGAATATGACCCGACCCATTTCTCATCTAGAGCGAATGTACATGCATGTTTACTAATTAGTTTGGGATTTTTTTTTTTAAATTTTTTTTTTTTACATCATTAGAGATAACATGAATTTCTGTGGTAATTGGACCTAAGTGGTTTCCACAGGGGCGGACCCACTAGTTGGCTGGGTCGGGTTACAGCCCGGCCCATTTTTTTATATATTGACTTAAACTCCTTTCTATTTTGATTCTTTTTCATATATTGTCTTAGACCTCCTTCTATTTTGATTTTTTTTTGACAAATTTATTCCTGGTTCCGCCCCTAATTTAGTAGAGAATATTATTTTATTTTTTTGGCAAATTCATATAATTCGTAAGCGTATATTATAAAAAATTGTAGCCCACCCTAAAAAAATTTTCTGGTTCCGCCCCTGAGTTTTCTCAAAAGATAACTGGAAATCCATTTCTCTTGGAATATACGAAATCTGAGCTTGGCTTTAATTTTTGATTTTAATAAACATTGAGAGATTCCATCATGTCTCATTAAAATAACAATGAAACAAGCAAGCGTCTAGAGCCCGTTTGGCTCCACAGGGAAAAAGCAGAGAGGCGAGTCTGTTGGGATTTAAGGTCGAACAAATAGTCCCACATCGGCTAGACGTGGGGATGGTCTTGGGTTTATAAGGATTTGGGCAACTCCACCTAAAAGGCTAGTCTTTTGGGATGGAGCCCCGGGTCCTTCAAGTGGTATCAGAGCCATGCCCCGAACTTAGTCGTGTGTGTGGGTGATGTTCGACGATGTATAGATCCCCCCAATGGCGCAAAGGCGCAATGGGCCTGCCCACCCACTGGCGCAAAAAGGCGCAATAGACCCCTGTGAAGCTGTTTGGCTCTCGAGAAATTTGGCAGTGGTCCTCGTAGAGGAGTGACCAGGACTGCAAGTACTTCACATAAGGCGTGCCGCTCACCCACGCAGTGAAGAGGTGGATCTCGATGGAGCATTTGATCTTCAGTACGAAGATAGTTGAGCTTGCAGGGAGACTCTTTGTTCGAGGGGGGGATTGTTGGGATTTAAGGTCGAACAAATAGTCCCACATCGGCTAGACGTGGGGATGGTCTTGGGTTTATAAGGATTTGGGCAACTCCACCTAAAAGGCTAGTCTTTTGGGATGGAGCCCCGGGTCCTTCAGAGTCAGCGTATTAGCGTTGCACTCCGTGTGAAATATGTGCAAGCGGAGCTTGCTCGTAGGGATTTCTGACATTTTCTCTCCCACGAAATTGAACCCGAAGAGAGAAGAAAGTGTTGCTTTAGGCACTATTCACGGGCCTCAAAGAAATTTTTCTAATTTTTTTTTCCTTTACACAGAAAAAATATATATGAAATCTCTCTGCGAGAACACTAAGATCAGATCTCAATCTGAGTTTCCTTACAACAAACAGGCGGCTCTAAACAAACTTAAGGTACAAAATTAATAGTCGAAATTAGAAAGAGTTGTTAGGGTTCGTGACAGCAGCTTATGCACCTGCTTCATGTTTAAAATAAGAAAAATGACATAAAGAGAGCATTATATTGATTACATTATTAACCCCAAAAATACGGATAATTTAATTAATTAAATATTTTCCCCGAATAAAGATTCCTCATAGCTCAGTATGTTGTGCTCGGAGACAACAACCCTTAGAAGATCCAACCTGATCTCAATCACCAAGAACAATGAAAACAAACTAGAAGAACAGCCAATCGCAAAAACCAGATCTAACGAGGTCGGCCAACTTGCCTACGTCCTCGGGGCAATTCACGGAGAGAGTTTTCTTTATGGAAGATGGATTACAATAGCTCTCGATCTCTATCAACACAAGAGAGTCCACAGCTATATTTTTTCTCAGCACTCTTAACCCTAGAAAATTACAACCAGGGCTTAAATACATAACTTCCCGAAACAACAGATTTCGCCCAAAACCCGACTGTCGGTCGACCGGGCGGTCGACCGACTCCCTCTTCCGGTCGACCGAGCCGGTCGACCGAAACAAACAGAGAGTTGGGTTGCTTACAGAGACCCTTTCCGGTCGACCGGTCCGGCGACCGACGCAACCAAGACCCTCTTCGGTCGACGGTCCGGTCGACCGAAGCAACCTGGGAGCACCTGTGCACTTCGTGCACGTCGGTCGACCGGTCCGGTCGACCGACCACTGTCTTTTCTGCTGCTGCTTTGTTTTTCCTGCCTGCTGTTCCGTCGCCTTTCGTCGTAGACTCCTTGGCAGTCTTCAACAGCACCTGGCATGACTTCACTTCCTCTACTGTACTCTCTCCTCCAACAATTCTCCACCTCGGTGAAGATTGTTAAATCTGAGCCGAAACACCGACTCGAAAGCAGCTGCACCAATCTGGTTGCCTACGTACCCCTTGCCCAAGGGATCAAGCCATCCGTAGTTCATCCACATGAGCTTCAGCAAGCTCAATTCACCTGAAGAATCTGGAGCAAGTCTTTGCAGTGTGCAAACTTTACTCCCGACACACCTTTGTAAGCATATCGGCGGATTCTCCGAAGTATGAATCTTCAATAAATTTATGGTCATCTTCCTCCAGAATCTCCGAACAAAGTGATACCTGACATCGATGTGCTTCGTCCTTGCGTGGTAGACTTGGTTCCTTGCCAAATAAATGGCACTCATACTGTCACAGTGTATCTTCAAGATCTCCTGTTCCACTCCCAAGTCATCTAGCAATCCCTGAAGCCAAATCGCCTCCTTCATGGCCTCGGTCAAGGCCATATACTCTGCCTCTGTAGTCGACAATGCGACTGTGGACTGAAGTGTGGAGCGCCAACTCACGGTGCCTGCGAGAATGTGAATACATACCCTGTCGTCGACCGGCGTTTGTCAAGATCACCTGCATAGTCCGAATCCACGTACCCTATGCATTCTTGCTTCCCAGTGTTGTCCTTCTCAAACACGAGGCTACATCAACAGTACCCTTGATGTACCTCAGGATCCACTTCACTGCTTCCCAATGACCCTGACCTGGATCATGCATATATCTGCTAACCATGGAAACTGCCTGTGATAGATCCGGCCTTGTACACACATTGCATACATCAAGCTTCCCACTGCATTGGCATATGGTACATGAGTCATATGTTCACGCTCCTGAACACTCCTTGGAGACATCTTCGCTGACAACTTGAAGTGCGGCGCCATGGTGTACTTACAGTCTTTGTATCTTTTCGATATTAAATCTCTGCAATACCTTCTCCAGATAGCCCTTCTGAGTCAAGCTAATCCTGCCAGCTTCCCTGTCCCTTGTGATCTCCATACCCAATACTTTCCTTGCTTCCCCCAGGTCCTTCATCTCGAACTCAGACGATAAAGTCTTCTTCAGAGAATCAATTGCAGATCTTGACCTAGAAGCAATT
>JAVJIF010011888.1:0-164772 GCA_038442645.1 Agave tequilana | reverse complement strand
CTCATCTTTCATTTTGTGATGCAGGAACTGAGGCAGCGACAAGCCCGAGAGCTGAGGCCGTTGGAGAACAAGGGGAACATTATGATCCCTGTTCACTTATAAAGAGGGTGATGAAGCTGGGTATTTCGCGGTCTCAGAAGGGTCCGGAGGTGATGCAGCTGATATTGGTCCTTCGGTATCGGGACTTTGAGGAGAAATTCCGATACTTCTAGCTCCCTTGGGTGGACAACAGAGGGTTCGGCGAACGAAAGCGGGCCGGCCATCGTATTGACTCCGCTAAGGATTTTCCAATGGAGCCTGTAGAGACTGATGTGGCTGCCAAGACGATTGAGGTGACATCATGTTTTGGTATTGCTTTGGCTTTTTGACTTTTACCATTTGTTGTGTCTTGCTAAACACAACTTTGTTGCAGGTGTTCCGCCTCTGGGTGCGTCAACTTCAAGGAGCCAACCGATCTTCCCAAGGGGTCTAGGTGTGACATGAGCACTTCGATCGTGGCGGATGCTGCTGTGTTGGATGCTTTGTATGGTGACCTGCCCCCTTATCGGCCTGAGCCAGCCAGAGGAACAGAGGTTGAAGGGACGGTAGTCACGGAGGCAACTTCACTCCCAACTATATCAACGAGTGAGGTGCCATCAGTTTTGCCAGGTGCGGAGCTGAGGGTGATTACAAGTCCTACTTCCCCAACACTGGTGGTTGAGCCTGCTGTCCAGGAAATGGTCACTAGTCCTACCTCAGTTGTGGCTAGTGTACTAGTTTCAATGAGGACTCTG
Source organism: Agave tequilana (assembly GCA_038442645.1). Taxonomy (NCBI): domain Eukaryota; kingdom Viridiplantae; phylum Streptophyta; class Magnoliopsida; order Asparagales; family Asparagaceae; genus Agave; species Agave tequilana. The sequence goes on along the minus strand of JAVJIF010011888.1, from coordinate 163,999 downwards.
CCAAGATCACCGATGACCTGCCATGCTGCTGCAGCCAATGTTCCCACTGTTGCGTCCACAGTAATGTCACTAAAGCCGGTGGAATCTTCTGGGGCTGCCCGTCTGCCAGGAGTGGCTGAGGCTGAAAATGAATTTGTAGCTGAAATAGTCGACAGCTTTTATAAAGGCCTGAAGTGATCCATTGATCTGGTCTTGAAAGGCTCGACTATGCCATTTCTACTTTAAAGGTGGTCCTCTCCCGCAGTATTGAGAATATCCGGGACTTTGGAGGGGATAAGCAGGCCGTCGCATTGAAACTTCTGGTAGACCAATTTGAGAGGGACGTAGAAGAATGGCACCGTCTCAGCCATTCAAACTTGGAGTCTTCAGTTGACGAGCAGCTTGCGCGCCTTGTCGCTCAAATGCGTGAAGCCCATCTCGCCGCTCAGGAAGCCGCTAAGGCTATTTGTTTTGACTTGTAATCCTTGGAGACAAGGAAGATAGAGCTCGGGGATGCCATAGATGCTTCTAACAGTGCTCTTCTTGACACTGAAGATAAAATTGAAAAGGCCAAGGAGATGATCAGGAAGGCAAATCTTCTCTTATCCAAGGCTGAACCAGTGCGTCTTGAGGAAACTGCGCGGCTTGAGTAGCTTAAGGCTCAGAGTGATGAGCTTTCGCGGCAAGAGTTGGCTCAAAGGGCAACCTTGGCTGAAGTTAAATCTCGCTTGGCCCAGACGACGAGTTTTAATGAGGCTGAGCTAAGGTCGCAGGCTCTTGTGAGGGCTGCCGACGATAGGGAGGCAAAGCTGGCCTTTCTTGAGGGACGAATCAAATCTTATGATGCACCCCTATAGCTTGTAATATATGTACCTCCATGTATCCCGTCCTGGATTAATAAAAGTAACTTTGTTTTGACTCCCTGTTGAATCTCCGACTTGTTTTATCTGCTGGATTGTCGTTTCAAGTTGTATTGCAGCCACTTGAGAACATAGTCCTTGCTGGATTGAATAATGAGACTTGGCTATCTGCCGGTTCAGAGGTCGCACTGACGTACCGGTTGAGAAGCCACCAAGCTTAAGATTAGCCTTTGTGGGGCTAAAAGGGTACTTATCTTTTGTAGATGTCAACAAGTACGGGTGGGACCTGTCTTTTGTAAATGTCAACAGGCTCAAGGTTGAGACTTGGCTGTCTGCTGGTTCAGGGGTCGCAATGACATAACCGATTGAGATGCCACCAAGCTCAAGGTTGGTGTACTTATCTTTTGCAAATGTCATAAGTATCGAGACCTGTCTTTTGTAAATGTCAACAGGCTCAAAATTGAGACTTATCTTTTGTAAATGTCAACAAGCTCAAGGTTGAGACTTGGCTGTCTGCTGGTTCAGAGGTCGCAATGACATAACCGATTGAGACGCCACCAAGCTCAAGGTTGTAATGGAATTTGGGAAAAGGTCTCATTTTCATGGGGAGAAATGAGGAAATCACTGTCATAGGTTTAGTGTTACGTAACAGCGAAATGTATATGTGGTCTTACCATTCTATGGATGAAAATGGTAAGTGATTTTGGAGGTCTCGTTTTCGTGGGGAGAAACGAGGGAATCACTGTCATAGGTTTAATGTTAACGTAACAGCGAATGCATATGTGGCCTTACCATTCTATGGATGAGAATTGGTAAGTGATTTTGGAGAGCTCGTTTTCGCGGGGAGAAACGAGGGAATCACTGTCATAGGTTTAATGTTAACGTAACAGTAAAATGCATATGTGGTCTTACCATTCTATGGATGAGAATTGGTAAGTGATTTTAGAGAGGGAATCAAATGGGAACAGGTCCCTAGGATTTTTAGCAAATCCTCAGCTGTCAACGGTTTGATATGCCTTTACCAACTACCATTTGAGTCGGGCTAGCCATGCTATTCCCCTCAGCATGATGAGTTGTCGAGGACTTATGTTGGGCTTAAAGGCCAACATTTTCCTCTATCCTTAATCGTTAAGGATATTGGATCATCTGGTTAGCGTATGTGTAACCTTGATTCTCCTTTGAGAGAGCCAGTATATGGCCAGGCTCCTACTGGTGTATGATCTCGCTTGGAGGAGAGAGGCTCTCTTTGCATGTACCTTGGACAAAAGGTCCTGATCAGAGGTGTAATGTTAACTTGATCATGAGAAGGATCCTTAATCAAGGATAATACTTCTTTAAGAACTTGCCATTGATCGGCATCATGAGTAAATCGCCATCTGAAGTCATGAGGCGGTATGCTCCGTTTGAATAGACTGTTTCTATTACAAACGGTCCTTCCCATTTAGGCTGAAATTTGCCTTGGTCTTGTGCGTCATAATCATCGGTCGTTTGACGGCTAAACCCAAGTCTCCTTTCTGGAAGACTCTTTGTTTGACCTTTTTATTGAAGGCTTTGAGATTCGAGCTTGATACAACTCGATATGCTGTTGAGCTTGTAGTCGCTTCTCATCTAGGGCTTCGAGATCTTGAAGACGCAACCAATCATTGTCCTCTGATGTGTTCTTAGTCACTAGAGCGCTCACAATGACGGCATCTGGATTTCCAACGGGATGACTGCTTCGCACCCGTACACTAGGGAAAAAGTGTATTGCCTGTCGGTGTCCGAACCGTGGTTCGGTAGGCCAAGACATTCACTAAGCTTTTCGTCCCAATCTCGCTTATTCGAGGAGACGAACTTCTTGAGTAGCTTGATGATCATTTTGTGAATGCTTCCGCTAAGCCATTAGCGGCGGGATTATAGGCAGTCGAAGCCACATTTTGAATTCGGTATTTATCGCAGAACCGATAGAATACCTGGCTTATGAATTGGGGACCATTATCATGGATGATCCGCCTAGGGACACCAAAGCGATGGATGACATGGTGTTTGATGAAATTAACCACATTAGAGGTTTTGACTTCAGCCAGTGGTATAGCTTCTGCCCACTTTGAAAAGTAATCGGTCATTGCCAAGATAAACCGTTGACCTCTTGTCGAAGAGGGGCTGATTGGCCCTACGACATCGATTCCCATGCTTCGAATGGCCATGAAGAAACAGTCAGGTTTGAGCAACTCCGAGGGCTGGTGTATGAAGTCCGCATGAATCTGGCATGCTTTACACCTTCGTGCATATTGGATGGCATCGGCTATCATGGTCGGCCAATAGTATCCAAGCCTATGCAACCTGTCTTTGAGTTTTGGACCTGGCTGATGAGCTCCGCAAATGCCGTCGTGTGCTTCTTCAAGCACTTCCTGCGCCTCTGAATTGGAAAGGCAACGGAGGAGGACGCCGTCATATGAATGACGGTAAAGCATCTTCAAAGTTGATCGTAGTAGAAACGGAGAGACCTTCGTCTGATAGATGCTGCTTCTTTAGGATCGTCTGGTAGCAAACCATGTAAAGCATAGTCGATGAGAGGAAATCGCCAATCTCTTGGCTTAAGATCCGTTGAGATATTATAGACCTCTCTGGTTCTCAACATATGTTTAGAGCAGACAAGGTGTTGGGTTGCCACTGTGAGGTGATACTCGGTGTCGGCTGGTGAGGCTAATGTTGTTGCTAACGCAGCCAGAGCATCTGCCTTGGTATTCTGAGATCGAGACACATGCCCGATGTAGAAACCTTCAAATAGGTTAGCCAATTCGATGGCCGTGTGGTAATAAGGCACACCAATCCTCGTGGCGAACTTCATATTCGCTTTTAACCTGATTGATAATCAGTTTTGAATCACCGTAGGCTTCAAGGTAGCGTACCTCCATTCCATGGGCGAGCTGAAGACCAATGAGAAGAGCATTATATTCTGCTACATTGTTGGAGCATGACTCTGTCAGGGAAATGCTCTGGGAAGGACATGATTTTGTGGGGAGATGAACACAACCCCCACTCCGGCAATGATCTTGCCTTTAGGACCTATTCGAGATGCTCCATCGAAGAACATCTGCCTCACTTCCTCTTCTGAGGTTGTGTTAGACTCGAAGACTTCATCTGGAATATCTTCATGAAGTTTTGAGTTCTCTGGGACTGGATGAGCGGCCAAGAACTCTGCAAGGGCCTGGCCTTTAACCGCCTTCTGTAGGGTAAAGATCATGTCGTATTGAGACAAAAGAAGCGCCCATTTAGCTAATCTTGAGTTCAATGATCCTGGCTCGTCATGAGAAGGCGCAAAGAATTTACTCTGGAGATGACATGTATGGTTTGGCCGACCAAATAATGTCGCGTCTTCTGAACAGCGAAGACAAGAGCTAAACTCTCTTCTCGATAGGATTATAGCGAGATTCTGCTCCTATGAGAGTTCTGCTCATATAATAAATGGCCTGCTCGTGACCATTGTCGTCCTTTTGAGCGAGGAGGGCACCAAGAGAATGGTCCAGAGCTTTCGCATAAAGCAAGAATGGCTTCCTGATGTAGGGGCCACTACGACTGGAGGCTTCGTGAGGTATCTCTTGATGTCTTCATAAGCTTCTTGACAAGCTTGATCCCATACGAAGGAAGCACCCTTTTTCATGAGTCGGGTGAACGGCTGACAACGGCCAGAGAGATTTGCGATGAATCTTCTGATATAAGCCAATCTACCCTGCAAGCCTCTAAGCTCTTTGAGATTCCTCGGTGGATGCATGCTTTGAATGGCCTTGACTTTGTCTGGGTCAAGATGAATCCCTTTTGACGTAACAATGAACTCAAGGAACTTGCCACTTGACACTCCCAAGAAGGATTTTGTCGGATTCATTTTCAGTTGATGAGCCCGCATTATGTCGAACATCGTTCTCAGATCGCGAAGATGGTCATCCTTATTGCGGCTTTTGACAGCAATGTCGTCGACATAGCATTCTACCGTTTTTCAAAGATGGTCACGAAAGATTACTCATTGCCCGCTGATAGGTGGCTCCAGCGTTCTTCAGCCGAAGGGATTACGGTGTAGCAGTATACCCCCAAGGGTGTTCGGAATGAAGTATGTTTTTCATCGTCGGGGTACATTTTAATCTGATTGTACCCTGAAAAGCCGTCCATGAAAGACATTCTTTCGAATCCACAGGTATTGTCAATCATGACATCGGTGATGGGCAGTGGGAATTCGTCTTTAGGGCAAGCCGTATTGAGATCACGGTAGTCGATGCAGATCCGTATTTTCCCATTCTTCTTGAGGACTGGAACGATATTAGCAACCCAATCTGAATGTTGTTCCTCCCGAATGAAGCTACATGCAATGAGCTTATGGACTTCGGCCTCAATAGTTTCCATAATGTTTGGGCGAAACCGACGTTGTTGCTGCTTGACTGGCTTGACGTCGGGCTTGATGTTCAGACGGTGCATGGCGACTTGTGGATCGAGTCCGGGCATGTCTTCGTAGCTCCATGCGAAGACGTCTATATACTCCTTTACGAGTATTATCAATTCTTCCTTTTCTGTAAGTGATAAGCTTTCACTTATGAAGATGGGCTTAGGGTGATCTTGACTACCCAAGTTGACCTGCATCACCTTGTCTTCGGTAGGTGGCTCGCGTAGTTCGAATCGCTTTTCCCATTGGAGGTCGAATTGCTGGGCCCATGGTTCCTCATCAGTAGCTTCTGCAGGCTCTAATTGACTGCTTGAAGTCATATTAACGGTGAGGTTTTCGAACATCATTCCCCACTAACATCTGAGTCCCACTCGGAGGATGAGGCTGAATGTGATGGAATTGGTTCATCGTCTGTGAATTGAACCGTTGCTGACGATCTGGGTGTAACGTATCCCAAGCCCCTGCGTGTACTATCATAGTATTTACAGGCTTCCTCTTGGCACAAAGTTACGCATCAAACTGCGCCTTCCTTTTCCAAAATTCAGGCCTTCTCCATGCTTTAGGTCATATCCCATTTTCTTCATAATATGGCGCGCTGATCGCGCGCGTAATGGAAGAATTGTGGAGTGTCTGAGTTTGAACTTGAATCTGCGGTTATGGGTCCCCGTGGTTGGGTTCTACCGAAAATTATTGGTAACTGACCTTCTTTGGACGGAGGATCACTAGCGTGGCCCCTTCTATAGCTTCCATGGTGTACTGGATGCACTTGGTTTATGCAAAGGCATGTGCAGAGAGCTATCCGTAATGGATTTAAATAGCCCAACACTCGCAGGATAATCGAAAGAAATATTATCATAATTACCCATTCACCTTCATCTTCTGAGGGAGTATTACATTGGGGATTATTAAGACATGCTATAATCGGTTCACCAATCAAAATGGCTGGCATGCCTACTTCGGATTCTGAATTTGCCTCATTGCCACTTTCATCATCATCTGGCAATGGTTCTTTGGGTGTTTCACCTGCCTCTTGATACAGGAGAGCGTCAGTGAAGTAATTTTTCACCCCTTGAATGGTTGCTTTTCAGCAAAGACAGTTCGTACCGTCGTGTCATCTTCGACATATTTGAAGCACTGGTGCAGAGTGGAGGGAACGATCCAGTTGGCGTGGATCCACGGTCGTCCTAGCAACAGGTTATGTAACGCCCCGATCCCGGCGATACGGGGACGTCACTGCAACGTATATACGTAAGTCCGAATTACCTTCCCGTATATACGCTAAGCATCAGTACAGACAAGAATCAGAGTACGGAAGCAAATGGTGCATTATACATTCCAACACATAGATATATACAATCACAGAGTTATCACCAGAGGTGATGAATATTACAATAATAATACATCACAGATATGCGCAAATGCGAGAGTACAAGAGATATACATATATGAACAGCATAAAAGGGCGCTCCATACAAGTGTACAAGGAAAAGTACAAGTATGAATAGAAAAAGGGCACTCACGAGTTTGCTAAGAGGAAACTCGAGAGGCATACAGGGGGCCTGGAAGGGTGTGGCCCTGGATGGTCGGCTGGGGATCCGCGCCACCGCTGCGCTACTCTGAGCAGCAAAGGGGGAGATCCTCACGCTCCGGGCTCCAGGACCTGGACATGAGAATTCAGGGGAGTCAGTGAAACTCCCCAGGCGAGTATGATATGATGCCAGGTGGCGAGCCAGGATGAGTACAAGTGTTAAGTACCGAAGACAGGAGGGTTAGAACACAAGTGAAATATATATGAACAAGTATAACATAATATCCATAAAACAGGAAATCCAAGGTAAAGCTGATCATAAGCAAAAGTGATTGTATACGCTTAAGTCACGGTCCCATGAGACTAATACATCGAAGGAATAATCCAAACAAGGAAACCCTCATCTATATACCTTTATCTCATGCCACCGAAAATCCAAGCGTATAGAATCAGAGTTGCAAAGTAGTCATAACAAGAATACATAACAGATGTGACAAGAGTGCATAACAGGTATCAAAACAGGAATCATAACAGTAATCATAACTGGGGTCACAGGAAACACCTATTATTATTATTACTCGTCTGACCCATATATCTCGGTATGTGACCTGGTGTACGGCCAACCCACATACATCCATATATAAGCAAGTCGAGGGTTGTTAACGGAAATAGATGGAGAACTGATAGAACTTCTTATAGTGGTTTCCATACACCTGGAACCGGCTTTGGAGGCCCAAAGTCCCCCTATTCAGTAATTTCAGATTCACTACCGCCAGTACATATATATATATGTATATACATACTTTTATACCCCACCACTATAAGCAAGATATCATTCCGGCATCCATCACTTCCTCCCATACCCATACAAGTTGTCCTTTTTATAGCTTATGAACATAATTATCAGATTTCGGGAATGAGCAATATCATAACAGGGATACATAACAGTGATCAGTACATAACAGTAATCAGGTACTACATTCCCTTTATCGTGATAATTATAAGAATCGGTGTATCATGCTTGGTGTCAAGAGATAGCATGATAAATGGTGATGTATATCAAGCAACATGCATAACAATGGATTGATAATAAGTCTGGGTAAGTCATGACATAACAAGATGGTCTTGCCAGATAGTGGCATGTCAGGTGGTCAGGTGATATCATACTGGAAGTTAGGTGATATACATGTGTTAAAAGGAAGCATGCAACTGACAGGTCTGAAATAATAGCAAGTAGTAACAAGGAAGTGACTCCAAGTCCAACGACCACGAAGGGTCGGCCACGCATGGTATATGATGAAGAAACAAGCATATCATAAGCATGGTACAAGTACAAGATGAAGCTACCATAATATAAGCAATGTAGTGCAATACATGAATATGGAAATAAGAAGCGAAATACTTATCGACCGATGAAACGGGAAACTCAAATAGAGAAGAGCGAGACTACTCGCACACGAGAAAGTAGCGAGTGAGAATACTCGCCTAAACCTCAAAGCGCCGAAAGATCCGAAATCCACGAAATCCGGGGCACGCCATAAACTATGATATATATATGTAGAGTGAAGAGGAGAAAGAAGTGAAGATGATGTTAGTCAAGATACAAGTCAAGAAGTATAATATACAACATATAAACCAAGTATAAGATCCAAGTTTGAGAAGGTAAATAACTGTAACAAATAGACAGAATTAGTCGACTAGGGTAGGATGAGTAGTCGACTAATAAAGGGGTTAGTCGACTAACAGTCTGGTATAGTCGACTAATACTGGGTTCCAGAGAGTTGATATTCTGATTCAGGAAAAGTTAGTCGACTAGGGTCATATGGGTAGTCGACTAACAGACATGACAAGTCGACTGATAGTTAGGCTAAGTCGACTAATACTGTGATACAGAGAGTTAAGGTTTTGGTTCAGGAAAAGTTAGTCGACTAGGGTCAAGGGTGTAGTCGACTAATACTGTGTTTCCAGAAAATGGTTAAGTTTCAAATGAAAGGGTTAGTCGACTAATGGCTAGGTCAAGTCGACTAATCGTGAGAAAACAGCAACAGAACAGATTTCTAGGGTTTTGGTTTGATGACTAATTAATCATGGATTTGAAGACATATTTGTACAAGATATGAAAATACAAACATACTAAGAATAAATCAAGTCTATATGAGGAAGATTACTCACCAAATTGATGATGGAGAGGAAGAGGAAAGGTAGAGAGTTGGTGATGATCCTTGAGGAAGAAGGAGATGGAGGAGTTGTTGTTGTTGGTGATGGAGGAGGTGGAGCTTGGCCGGAGTGGGAGGAGTCCTCGCCGGCGACGTGGCCGGAGGTGGCTGGCCGGAGGTTGGGTCGGCCGGTTCTCTTGGAGAAGAAGAAGAAGAAGAAAGAAATGAGAGGAGAAAAGAAAGAAAAGGAAAAAAAAAATAGAAATGTAAGGGGAAAGTTTATATAGGTTTGAGATTTTGTAAAGGAGTTGCAATTAACAAAAGAGTGGGACTTAATTGCAAATAAGGGAGGATGAGGTGTCTCCTCTAGCCACACTTGGCAAGCCATGGAAGAGAGAGAAAAAGAGATGCATTTAATGGAGGAAGTAGGTGGAAGTGTGTGGTGTTGGAATTTTGGAGGAAGTGGGATTTTTGGAAAATAGAAAAGCTTGTGGTTGTGGAGGAAGGAAAAAGGAAAAGGAAAAAGAAAAAAAATTACAATGAGAAGATATTTCTCTTTGACTTGAAAGATGAAAATAATGGAAGTGGCGGATTCCCGGATTCAGTTGCGGATGCGGAAATCTTTCGGGAAAACACCGGAATCGTCCGAAATTCAAGTATCTCGGAACGACCCGAAATAATTACCAAAAATCAATAATAATATATAAAGACAAATAGTGAAATCCGTTTGAAGAAATACTTTATAGTTTTAAAACTAAAAATCCCGGAATCAGTTATCTACCGACTCCGATGGAATTTTCATAAAATCATAAAATCCTCAGAAAAAGAATGTAGGTAGAAAATATGATTCTAAGAAATAATGCCTAAAGGACCTTCTAGAAATTCCTAACTGATTGTGAAATAAAAATCCTGGAATCGATCAGCGGCACTGGTCGACACCGGTTTTGAAGACTTTCATTTTAATCCAAGAAAATTCTAGAAAATCATATAAAATCTAAAATATTGGAAAACGATGTTTAAAATTAAAATCGGTCAAATCTAATTATCAGAATGTCCAAACCGAGCAATACTCTGGGATCGGGCCTTCGGTTCAGACTAGGGCTGACTCCGAATCCACGAATCCAAATCCAAGACAAAACAATCATATAAAGAATTCATAATACAGAATAAATACAGGAAGTAAATCGAAAAAATACGACCGAAAATCTGAATACGCAACTAAGTACGTATTCCGGGAACGGGGTATTACAATCCACCCACCTTACAAAAAATTGCGTCCTCGCAATTTCGTTAAGGGGCAAATTGAATACAAGGGGACAAGGGTGGAATCTATACTAATTAAGATATGAAGCACTATAGGTAGGGCTCTCAAGTCAACTGAATAATAATCATACTCTGCATTTCCGGCTGATGATGTCGTGGCTGTGTAATAAATCTTTAGAATAATGCTGAATAATACTGATGATGTCGTGGCTGTGAAATAAATGAATACTGATGATGTCGTGGCTGTGTAATAAAGAAAGCCCCGAAAATCCTGAGCATAATAAAGAAGACCGATAATTAAGAATCCGACTGCTGTCCTCTGAAAGATAGCCAGATCAAGATCGATCTGGAGAATACCAAGCTTCATAGAATTGGCCGAAGAGATCACATAATAGCTTCATTCTGAACCAGCCACTACCTCTCTAGTCTAGTCATATCTTAAAATAGTATAAGGCTTCATAAAACCAAAACAGGGAAGGGATATGGAAAGGATTTAGGAATCAAAGGAAGGGACTAGGAATCAAAGGAAAGATAGTCAAGAAATAGATAACTCTGCACTTGCAGTTGGAATGTATAACCAAGACTCATGTATTCCAGTTGCAAATTTCATTACCATTAATTTGCCCTCTGGACGTACTGAGGAAGTTAGAGCCTAAGCTCTGATACCAACCTGTAACGCCCCGATCCCGGCGATACGGGGACGTCACTGCAACGTATATACGTAAGTCCGAATTACCTTCCCGTATATACGCTAAGCATCAGTACAGACAAGAATCAGAGTACGGAAGCAAATGGTGCATTATACATTCCAACACATAGATATATACAATCACAGAGTTATCACCAGAGGTGATGAATATTACAATAATAATACATCACAGATATGCGCAAATGCGAGAGTACAAGAGATATACATATATGAACAGCATAAAAGGGCGCTCCCATACAAGTGTACAAGGAAAAGTACAAGTATGAATAGAAAAAGGGCACTCACGAGTTTGCTAAGAGGAAACTCGAGAGGCATACAGGGGGCCTGGAAGGGTGTGGCCCTGGATGGTCGGCTGGGGATCCGCGCCACAGCTGCACTACTCTGAGCAGCAAAGGGGGAGATCCTCACGCTCCGTGCTCCAGGACCTGGACATGAGAATCCAGGGGAGTCAGTGAAACTCCCCAGGCGAGTATGATATGATGCCAGGTGGCGAGCCAGGATGAGTACAAGTGTCAAGTACCGAAGACAGGAGGGTTAGAACACAAGTGAAATATATATGAACAAGTATAACATAATATCCATAAAACAGGAAATCCAAGGTAAAGCTGATCATAAGCAAAAGTGATTGTATACGCTTAAGTCACGGTCCCATGAGACTAATACATCGAAGGAATAATCCAAACAAGGAAACCCTCATCTATATACCTTTATCTCATGCCACCGAAAATCCAAGCGTATAGAATCAGAGTTGCAAAGTAGTCATAACAAGAATACATAACAGATGTGACAAGAGTGCATAACAGGTATCAAAACAGGAATCATAACAGTAATCATAACTGGGGTCACAGGAAACACCTATTATTATTATTACTCGTCTGACCCATATATCTCGGTATGTGACCTGGTGTACGGCCAACCCACATACATCCATATATAAGCAAGTCGAGGGTTGTTAACGGAAATAGATGGAGAACTGATAGAACTTCTTATAGTGGTTTCCATACACCTGGAACCGGCTTTGGAGGCCCAAAGTCCCCCTATTCAGTAATTTCAGATTCACTACCGCCAGTACATATATATATATGTATATACATACTTTTATACCCCACCACTATAAGCAAGATATCATTCCGGCATCCATCACTTCCTCCCATACCCATACAAGTTGTCCTTTTTATAGCTTATGACATAATTATCAGATTTCGGGAATGAGCAATATCATAACAGGGATACATAACAGTGATCAGTACATAACAGTAATCAGGTACTACATTCCCTTTATCGTGATAATTATAAGAATCGGTGTATCATGCTTGGTGTCAAGAGATAGCATGATAAATGGTGATGTATATCAAGCAACATGCATAACAATGGATTGATAATAAGTCTGGGTAAGTCATGACATAACAAGATGGTCTTGCCAGATAGTGGCATGTCAGGTGGTCAGGTGATATCATACTGGAAGTTAGGTGATATACATGTGTTAAAAGGAAGCATGCAACTGACAGGTCTGAAATAATAGCAAGTAGTAACAAGGAAGTGACTCCAAGTCCAACGACCACGAAGGGTCGGCCACGCATGGTATATGATGAAGAAACAAGCATATCATAAGCATGGTACAAGTACAAGATGAAGCTACCATAATATAAGCAATGTAGTGCAATACATGAATATGGAAATAAGAAGCGAAATACTTATCGACCGATGAAACGGGAAACTCAAATAGAGAAGAGCGAGACTACTCGCACACGAGAAAGTAGCGAGTGAGAATACTCGCCTAAACCTCAAAGCGCCGAAAGATCCGAAATCCACGAAATCCGGGGCACGCCATAAACTATGATATATATATGTAGAGTGAAGAGGAGAGAGAAGTGAAGATGATGTTAGTCAAGATACAAGTCAAGAAGTATAATATACAACATATAAACCAAGTATAAGATCCAAGTTTGAGAAGGTAAATAACTGTAACAAATAGACAGAATTAGTCGACTAGGGTAGGATGAGTAGTCGACTAATAAAGGGGTTAGTCGACTAACAGTCTGGTATAGTCGACTAATACTGGGTTCCAGAGAGTTGATATTCTGATTCAGGAAAAGTTAGTCGACTAGGGTCATATGGGTAGTCGACTAACAGACATGACAAGTCGACTGATAGTTAGGCTAAGTCGACTAATACTGTGATACAGAGAGTTAAGGGTTTGGTTCAGGAAAAGTTAGTCGACTAGGGTCAAGGGTGTAGTCGACTAATACTGTGTTTCCAGAAAATGGTTAAGTTTCAAATGAAAGGGTTAGTCGACTAATGGCTAGGTCAAGTCGACTAATCATGGGAAAACAGCAACAGAACAGATTTCTAGGGTTTTGGTTTGATGACTAATTAATCATGGATTTGAAGACATATTTGTACAAGATATGAAAATACAAACATACTAAGAATAAATCAAGTCTAGATGAGGAAGATTACTCACCAAATTGATGATGGAGAGGAAGAGGAAAGGTAGAGTTGGTGATGATCCTTGAGGAAGAAGGAGATGGAGGAGTTGTTGTTGTTGGTGATGGAGGAGGTGGAGCTTGGCCGGAGTTGGGAGGAGTCCTCGCCGGCGACGTGGCCGGAGGTGGCTGGCCGGAGGTTGGGTCGGCCGGTTCTCTTGGAGAAGAAGAAGAAGAAGAAAGAAATGAGAGGAGAAAAGAAAGAAAAGGAAAAAAAAATAGAAATGTAAGGGGAAAGTTTATATAGGTTTGAGATTTTGTAAAGGAGTTGCAATTAAACAAAAGAGTGGGACTTAATTGCAAATAAGGGAGGATGAGGTGTCTCCTCTAGCCACACTTGGCAAGCCATGGAAGAGAGAGAAAAAGAGATGCATTTAATGGAGGAAGTAGGTGGAAGTGTGTGGTGTTGGAATTTTGGAGGAAGTGGGATTTTTGGAAAATAGAAAAGCTTGTGGTTGTGGAGGAAGGAAAAAGGAAAAGGAAAAAGAAAAATTACAATGAGAAGATATTTCTCTTTGACTTGAAAGATGAAAATAATGGAAGTGGCGGATTCCCGGGATTCAGTTGCGGATGCGGAAATCTTTCGGGAAAACACCGGAATCGTCCGAAATTCAAGTATCTCGGAACGACCCGAAATAATTACCAAAATCAATAATATATATAAAGACCAATAGTGAAATCCGTTTGAAGAAATACTTTATAGTTTTAAAACTAAAAATCCCGGAATCAGTTATCTACCGACTCCGATGGAATTTTCATAAAATCATAAAATCCTCAGAAAAAGAATGTAGGTAGAAAATATGATTCTAAGAAATAATGCCTAAAGAACCTTCTAGAAATCCTAACTGATTGTGAAATAAAAATCCTGGAATCGATCAGCGGTACTGGTCGACACCGGTTTTGAAGACTTTCATTTTAATCCAAGAAAATTCCAGAAAATCATATAAAATCTAAAATATTGGAAAACGATATTTAAAATTAAAATCGATCAAATCTAATTATCAGAATGTCCAAACCGAGCAATACTCTGGGATCGGGCCTTCGGTTCAGACTAGGGCTGACTCCGAATCCACGAATCCAAATCCAAGACAAAACAATCATATAAAGAATTCATAATACAGAATAAATACAGGAAGTAAATCGAAAAAATACGACCGAAAATCTGAATACGCAACTAAGTACGTATTCTGGGAACGGGGTATTACAGGTTATATGATGTGTCGGCGTCAATGACATAGCATGTCACTTCTGACTTCAGGCTCCCGATTCGGCAACGGAGTCGAATCTTTCTAAGTGGATGACTGCTCCCGGCATTTAACCCGTATATTGTAGTAGTGGTTGTGGACAACCTATATAGCGGTATACCGAGGAAGTAGAGAAGCCTTTTGGGGATGATGCTGAGCGCGGACCCCGGATCGACTTGTACCCTTTCAATGCATGTTGAACCAATGTATCCGGTGTAGTACAGAGGTCGATCGTGCTTGTTGTCTTTGAGAAGCATATCTCCCGCTGTGAAGGTAATAGCGGGGACCTTTGATTGTACATGATGACATTCTGGGCAAGAAGACTGAGCGTCATCATTAGGGACCTCTAGCATGCATGTTAGGAATGATTCTGAATTAGCCAGCGCATCCCTAAGTGCTTCTCTTGTCTCTTTTGAGAGACGAAGGAGCTCGTGTATTGTAATATGAGCTGGGATATTAGCCAGCTGAGCCAATATGTCAAAACGAAAGGGCATGTCAAGCCCTGGTCCTGAAGGCTTCTTCAGGACATGGTCGAATCGGACCTCTTTAGGCTTCTCTTTCCCTTGGTTGGAATCGAAGCGGATGCTGGTACTTTTACTGACGTCGTTTGCTGTTGTGTCTCGTCAGTAGCTTTCTCATACTGTTTTAAGTATGATTTTCCGGATCGAGTACTCGTCGGCTGAGGTACATCGGCCTGCATTGTGCAAGCATGCTTTTCTCCTTCTGAATCACTGAGGGTAGCTGACATAAGATTGCCGTCGTCTGGCGGGATGGAGATGACATTGCAAGATTTGCCCTTTGACTTGGGCCTCTTTGAATCCCACTGCATGTTTTGGACGAGGTCTGGGTGTATCCACATGACTTCCCCTGTCTCCAATGTTAAGGGAACAAGACCCTCATTATCTTGAGTTTTAGCTGGAGGATGCTTGACTCCAACCGTGGCACAGGGACTGGGTAGGTCCCGTCAGGAACTGTGACCTTTGGGGTTTGCCGAACTCGAGGGTCACCATATTGGCAGTGACTTTCTTCTACTCTGACTTTAGTGTCAGGACTCCGGCGTCGACCAAGGCTTGAATTCTATCTTTGAGGACATAGCACTTATCGGTAGGATGGTGAATCATCCTGTGATAGAGACAGTATTTGGGTCATTCGTGCGTCCTATCTCATTGGGACGCCAAGCATCTGGCAGCTTCATTTTATTCCCTTTGTGGAGCAAATAGAATATCGTGACCACCTGATCGTCTCTGAAGGAATACTGCTTCGGAGGGAGCTTAGGCTCCTGATTATTGAAGCCGCTCTTCTTGGCCTTCGACTGCACGTCCCCGGACAATTCTACGGACATAGTCTCTTTCCCTTTGGCTTGAGAAGACTGCGCCATGTCGCTACGTCCTTTATTGTTCATACCCCATTTGCCTTTGGGGGCGGATGGTTCGAACTTTTTAGCCGACTTTTCGGCTATCTCAGCTTGTTCGACCAATTCCTTCCAGGTGTGGGCTTTGATAGCCCCCATGCGAACTTCTACCTGGTCCAAGAAGTTATGCCTGCATGTCTGTAAGAGCATGGGTAATGGCATCCCTACTGGGCACATCAAAGATAGATTTCTGAACCGCTCGATGTAGTCACGGACAAATTCGCCTTTCTTTTGCACGGTGGAGAGGAGCTTGTCCATGGTTACCTCAGTATCGTCTTCATAGAAACGAGAAAGGAATCGAGTTTCTAGATCGATCCAAGAATTGACAGAACCCAGAGGGAGACTTCGGAACCAGTCAAATGCTACCCCCTTTAAGGTGCCAATGAACAGCTAGTCATGATAGCATCATTGTCTATAACATTACCAGTTTGAGACCGGAAATAGTAGATGTGCTGATTTGGTGAACTTTTACCATCATACGTATGCAACGTTGGTGGTTTGAACTTTGGTGGGTATGGCACTGAATCCCACTCCAATGGGTAAGGACGGACAGCCCCTACTTTCTTTAATTCATCCCTCTGAGCTAGGGACGCAATTTGAGCTTGGAGACCCTTAAGGACTTCAGTGTCTAAAGAAGAACCCTCCTTGGATTTCTCCGTCTTAGGCTGATTATTGCTAAAATGCTCCTCCTCATCATGATTGCTCCCGGTATTATTATTATTCCGGTTATTGAGGAGTTAATCAAGCATCTGTTGAATGTTGTCCAGAGCTTCTTGCTGGGTCTTGGAAGTTTGCTCCTGAGCTTCCAAACGCCGACAGAGGTCGTCGTTAACATTATCAGCCATGTTGACTGATGCTCTGTCTGTTCGCACTGAGCTAACTGTCGCTGAAGAGGCGTATCCACTGTCTTCATCTTCTTCATTCGATGGTTGGAGTGATCTCCTGGGCTCTGGCGAGGCTAGGGCCGTTGAGGAGGAAGGCTGTTCATAACTGTAGGGTATCGCCACCCTAGATCTGGTGTTTTCGGAAAACACCTTCTTCATGCACCAAGACTTCGCCTAAGCCTGGGCTGTAATCTGGATCTGGGAAGCTGTAAGGGGTGTCATCAGATGTTTGTCTTCCCTGCGTAACTCTCGTCCTCTTCCGGTCATGTTGACGGATGCAGAGGGTAGATCTCGCGAGATGCTCCTTTTATGATGTTTCACCGGGGCTTGTACCGACAGCCGATCAAAAACTGATCGCCGGCCTGGAGAAGTGACGGAGATTGGTCCCAGCCGGCAATGGACCGAGTGGACTGTCAGCAACTGACATCCCACTGGTTGACAACAGGAGGAAGAAGTTTGTTTATTTGTCAGCAATTCCCGCAAATCAGACCCGCTTGGGCCTAAACAATCCAGCGCAGAGGCTCTTTTGGATCGTATATAGGACAATGTCCTGCTCCTTTTATCCCCGCAGAAGGGATTAGCACTGCATAGTGCTTCAGTTCTAGTTTCGCCACCAGGCGCGAGTTTAGCGCTTGACAAACCGGAGAGCGGAGCATGCTGTGGTGCTTTACCTGCTATGCTGCTGCGAAGGCAATTAGCCTCAGATGGTACTTTGGCTCTATCTTCGCGGTCATGAACCCGGCGCGTACGCTGTGGTATTGTAGCTTCGCTCATGAGAACAAGGCTGGCGCAAGGCGATGCTGCTTTTGAATTGGGCGACGGTATGATTGTCGTCGTGACTTCGCGGTTAGCAGCATTGTTGGAGCAGACAGGCATCTTGCCTTTTTCTTCGCGAGAGAGGCACGGTTTTTGCGTAGCTACGCCTGAGGCTTTACCCAGAGACTTCTGTTTAGGCCTCCACATTCGCTTTGGCAGAGGATACTTAGGTTCGCAAGGAACCTGATTAGCCACACGCGAGGCTGAAGGGTGTTGGCAGATTTCTGCTTCTGGTTCCTGCTTCGAAACCTTGGTCATGGAGACCTTTCTATGCTTCCGTGCTCGAAGCATTAGACCACCCCCAGAGAGGACTTCTTCAAATCTTCCTTGGTCGAATTGAACGACCAGGTTCTCGAAAGTGAAGGACTTAGACTGCGGGCGTGCTTCCTTGTTGCGCCAGAGAACCGCAGTAGGTTCGCAGAGAACCTTTCTGTCTCCGCAGAGACTTTCCTTGAAGATTTAGCTAGAGAGACTCTGGCTGCACCGGCTTTTCTGAATTCAGAGTTAGACCCGAAGGTCTGTTCGTCGCATTGCGACACTTGATTCTCGGCAGTGGAGAATTTCTTCCCCAGCGGAGTCGCCATCTTGTTTTCCATTGATTTGCAAAGGGGAAAACTTACAATAAAAAGTTGAGGAGCTAAATTACAAGTATTCTTAAAAAGATTACAAGTAAATCTCCTCAGAGATTCTAGAGAAGTGTGCCGATAGGAGTCTGGTCAGCGCGCGACCACTTTGTCCCTTTGACGATGCGAGCGATGAGATTCCCTTCTCGCCTGGTTCGGAGAATCAGAGAACAGAAGGTTGGTAGAACCCTCTTGCTACTTCTCAAAACCGCCTTCAATTAGGAATTCCTTCTCGCCTGGTTCCGGAGATTCCTTGAGAAGAAGGTATTAGGGTATCAGCACCCTGAATAGAGAGGTAATTCTCTAAAAGTCTCTGAATTCTTGTGCGCATGGCGCGTTGTGAAGAAGTCTCTGCTTGTGGAGTCCTCTCTTGCGCCTATGCCTGGTCTCTACTTCTGGAGCTCTCTCTCTTTTTTGTGCCCCTGGTGGGCTATTTATAGGGAGAGCAAGGGTATAATCGTCCCTTGAAAATATGGAAACAGATTGAATCAAATCTGTTTAAATCTGGAAAGTAGCCTTGCTGCGAGGCTAGGATCAGCTTCTGCGAAGCTAGAAATGGCAGGTCAGTTAATCCTCTTGATCTGTTTTGATCCTTTCCATATCGTTGGAGGATTTCCCCTGATCTTCTTACTCGTTTTAGAAGAGTCAAGAGATTTGTGGCAATCAACTGCCAAATTGATCTCAGATTTGATCTTGATTGGATTTGATCTCATCTGCAGATTGGATTGGTCAAAGGTTGACCATAGCAGACCAGCAGCGGCGCTACCCGCTTTGAACTCACAGCGTAGCTGGAGGCAGTATCTGGCGAAGTCAGAAGAAGGCTTCTTCGGCGAAGCTACCATATACCCTTTCTGCGCAGTTGCATGTGGATTCAGGCGGAGCTGACTCTCTTTGCGGAGTTACGCTTCAGCAGTTCAGGCAAAGCTATAAGTTAGCTTCCTGGCGGAGCTTTGAATGGCTTCAAGGCGAAGTTGGATGATCTTAGCCTCTCAGGCGAGGCTGTCCCTTTGGGCTCATGTGATGCTAAGTGCTAGCATTTTAGACCTGCTGAGGTCAGTTTAAAGACAATCCAGGCTCACTATCTGCTTGCTGGATCAGTAGAGTCCAAGTTGCTTCCTTGTCCCTCGGAGATGGGTGAAAACTGATCGTCAGCTTGTCTGTCACTTGTCTTTTGTAAATGTCAACAAGTTTAGATATTGTTCAGGCCAGTAAGAATCTTGTCTTTTTTAAGTGTCAACATACACTCTTACCTTGGTCATCCTTGTCAAACTTGGTAGTGATAGCCAAGGGAGTGTTGCAAGTTTTTGAGTCTTCAAGTCCAAATTTCTTGATGAGTTCCTTAGTGTACTTGACTTATGAAGATCCCATCACTCCTTTACTTGATTTGGAGTCCAAGAAAATAGTTCAATTCACCTATAAAAGACATCTCAAATTCATACTGCATATATGATTTAAACTCCTTGCAAAGTAATTCATTAGTAGAACCAAAGATTATATCATCAACATAGATTTGTACAATAAGAATGTCACTACCAACATGTTTAGTAAATAATGTGGTGTCTACTTTGCCCTTAACAAAATCATTTGATAGAAGAAAGGTAGAAAGTCTTTCATACCAAGCTCTTGGAGCTTGTTTTAAATCATACAATACTTTATCTAGTTTGAAAACAAAATTAGGATGTATATGATCAACAAAACTGGGGGGTTGTTCAACATACACATCCTCTTCACTAAAACCATTTAAAAATGCACTTTTTACATCCATTTGAAAAAGTTTAAAATTTTTATAGGATTCATAAGCTAGTGTGATTCGTATCGCTTCTAGCCGTACTACGGGTGCAAATGTCTCCTCAAAGTCGATTCCTTCAACTTGGGTGTAATCTTGGGCCACTAACCTAGCTTTATTCCTAACAACATTTCCTGACTCATCTAAATTATTCCTAAAAATTCACTTAGTACCAATGATTGGTCTATCATGGCGTCTAAGAACAAGATGCCAAACTTGGTTGCGCTCAAATTGATTTAGCTTTTCTTACATAGTAAGCAACCAATATGAGTCACCCTCAGCTTCAAGGATGTTTTTGGGTTCAAAATGAGATATGAATGCATAATTCTCACACAAATCATGGAGTTTAGAGCGAGGGTTACCCCTTTTGATACATCACCTATGATGAGATCTTTGGGATGATTTGTAGCACATCTTCAATCTTTAGGAAGTGGTTGTGATGGTTCCACTTCTTCCTTTTGAACTTCACCATTAGGTTCTTTCTTGTCTTCTTGGATGGGTGAGTCTTTCAAGGATATTTTCTCCATGTCTTCAGCTAAAGAATCAATCTCTATAACATTCTTAACAAATGCATTAGATTCCTCAAACTTAACATGCATAGATTCTTCAATTGTAAGAGATGATTTGTTGAACACTCTATATGCTTTGCTAGTACTAGAATAGCCAACAAAAATTGCTTCAAAAGCCTTAGCATCAAATTTGCCTAAATTATCTTTAGTGTTCAAAACAAAACATTTGCATCTAAAAACTTTAAATACGAAACATTTGGTTTTCTCAAATGATAGATTTCAAAGGAAGTTTTGGAAGTATTTTTACAAAAATAAATACGGTTCGATATATAGCATGCGGTGTTTATAGCCTCGGCCCATAAGTATTGAGGGCTCCCGTATTCAGTTATCATGGTCCTAGCCATTTCTTGAAGAGTTCTATTCTTCCGTTCAACGACTCCATTTTGTTGTGGAGTTCTAGGACATGTCATACTTAATTCCATTATCATCGCAATAAGTCATAAAGAATTGGTTAACAAACTCACCACCTCTATCACTTCTTACGCATAAAATTGAAAATCCTTTTTCTTTTTCAACCCTTTTCGAAAAATCTTAAAATGCGAAAAAGTTTGATCTTTATGCTCCAAAAGAAAATCCATGTGAAACGAGAGAAATCATCGACTAAACAAAAACATATCTATTTCCATTTAAACTTTTAGTTTTAGTTGGTCCAAAAGATCCATGTGGATCAATTCTAATAGCCTAGATGTCATGATATCCTTGATTGGTTTGAAAGAGGACTTGGTTTGTTTTCTAAGTTGGCACGCACCACAAATGCGGTCCTTTTCAAACTTCAAATGAGGAATACCCTTAACCGATTCATTAGAATTGATTCTAGAAAGATGATCAAAGGAAGCATGACCTAATCTTCTATGCCATAACCATGAATTCTCATCAAAAGCATTTAAACATTTTATAGTGCAATCCAAATTAAGTATATCAATATTGTAGACATTATTTTCACGAAATCCGGTGAGAATACATTCATTGGTTTTACAATCAATAAATATTGCAAGTAGTTTCATCAAAACAACTTAGGAACCACGATCACATAGTTAACTAATACTAAGTAAATTATGTTTAAGCCCATCAACAAGAAGTACATTTTTAATTAAAGGAGATGTACCAATCTTGATGTTACCTATACCGATGATGGTGCCCTTGGAGTCATCTCCTAAGGTGACGGTGCCACCTTCAACGTACCTCGATAGGGTTGCAAAATTGTTGATGTCCCATATCATATACCTTGAGCAACCACTATCAAGGTACCACCGCTCCCTACATCTTGGAGTCTTGGTGTGTACCTATATCAAATAATTGAACGGTTGATTTTGGTGCCCATATTTTCTTGGGTCCTAATACGTTAGTGTTTCAAATCCAAACATGATTGTTCATACTATTTATATGATCATAACAAAATTTGGCTAAATGACCATGTCGGCCATAATAAGTACATTTATAAATTTTTCCATATTTAAAAGCATAAAGAGCATGTAGTTTATGAACATGTGATTTGTGAACATGTGGTGTTTTAGCATGATTGACATGTAATGTGTTGGCATGATGAACATGTAGAGTTTTAGCTTGTGATGGTTTATCATGTTGAATATGTGAAGTGAGCATGTGTTTCTTTGAAAGCATTTCTTCTATTTTAGTATTGTTAAATGCACATTCTTTTAAAATATTTTTCAAATCATTTATTTTAGTTTTTAATATAGAAATCTCATTTTCATCAATTTTAGGATATTTAGCTTTGCATACAACTCTATAGGCATCAAAATCTCTTTGTGTTGAAATAATAATGGATGATAATTCATCTTTTTCTTTTGTAAAAATAGCAATTTGGTTGTTAAGCATTTCATTTTCCTTTTTCAACTTTAAACAATCTTCCTTCTTAGAATCAAAACTTTCTGAAAGTTCAATGAAAACTTGTAATAATACTTCTTTGCTTATTTCAATATCATCATAAGATGGTTCAGAAGTTACCTTAGGTGTGTTTGCCATGAAATACATGTTAGCCGTGTCAACTTCATCTTCGGATTCACTTTCCGAATCCCAAGTGGCTTTGAATGCCTTCTTTACAAACTGCTTCTTTTGCTTCATGGAGAAAGATATTTTGTTCTTGAAATCTGGACATTCGGCAATGATGTGTCCAGGTTTCTGACAGTTGTAGCATGTGATCTTCTTCTCTTCCTTTCCTTCCCACCTCCTTCTATGGTTGAGCTTTTTCTTATGGTACATTCTTTTTACATTTCTCACAAGAAGAGATAACTCTTCATCTTCTTCATCATCGAAGATGGTGGAGGTAGACTTGAAAGCAATAGACTTTTTCTTTTGAGGCGCCGTTTCTTCTCTAGCCTTTTTCTCCATCTCATGAGTCTTAAGGTTACCAATAAGACTAATGAGTTCCATCTCGTCTTTGTCGTTTAATTCCTTCAAGGTGGTAGCTTTGATTTGCCATGATGAAGGGAGTGCACGAATCACCTTACTCATCTTTTAGTCGTTGTTGATTTCATCACCTAGAGAAGTAAGAGCATTTGTGATTTTAGTAAACTTAGTAATCATATCATTAATATATTTATTTTCTTGCATTCTAAAACTTTCATATTAGGAATGCAAGAGATCTATTTTAGCTCTCTTGACTTGTGATGTTCTCTCATTAGTGACCAATAAGTGTTGCCAAATCTCATAGGTGGATTTACAATGGATAACTTGTATTAAGTCATCCTCATTTAATGCTAAAAGCAAGGCATTTTGAGCTTTTGAATTTGCATCAACTTCTTTAGAGGTAAGTTCGGACCAAGTGTCCTCCTCACCTTCGGGTGCACTATAGGGTTTGGTCAAAGATTTAGCAACTCGGCTACCAAGAGATTGTAAAAATATGTTCATCCTAACTTTCCATATGGGAAAGTTGAGTCCATCTAATTTAGGAGGGGTCTTAGTGTTATCGGCCATCTTTACTAGTGGATGAATGAAGATATGAAAGTAGTGATTAGCAACTTAAAGGATCTCTCTGAGAATGTAAAGCCAAAAACTAGAGTCCTACCTCTGATACCAATTGAAATCACACCTAGAGGGGGGTGAATAGGCGTAATGCTAATCAATGCACAAATAAAAATGAGATGATGCAACGATCACTCAAAATAAGATTAGATGACGTATACCCCATGAAGGGCTCTGAACTTCTTCCTTGTGATTCTTCTAAATAAGAGTTTGAGGTGCACAATGTAATCTTGTTGTAAGAGTATTGATCGACAATATAAGAATGAATGAATAGAAAATAAAAGACATAAGTAAACCAATCGCAAACACAGCGATTTGTTTCGAGGTTCAAGCACCCAGCTCTACGTTCCCGCCTTCACCCAGAAGGATTTTCGATCCACTAAAATCTTCACAAAGGATTACAATCACTAGGGAGTACCCAACTCCTCAATCAAACTCCTCTAATCCAGAGGTAGTGTAGCCACAAGTACAATCACCACTTGGTGATCAAAAGACCACAAACTCTCTTTTAAAAAAATTTTCTTTACAAAACCCCAGAGAATAATATGTAGGATTGAAGCTCACGGTTTGTAAGTGAAAATAAAATAAAGTATAAGAGAGATTTGATTCAAAAACTTCAGAAGTAAATCAGAGATTAGAGCAAAAAAACTGAGAGTAAAACCCTTCTTTCAAGAATACTCAAACTTTGAAATCTTTGCAATAATTGTTGTAATCCAGCCTAAAACACGTTTTAAGTCAAAAACCACATTTTAAAACATGTTTAGAAATCTAGCCATTTGGCCAGAAATGCCTCTCACGGTCGACCGACCAGTCGATCAGATTTCAAAAAATTATGACCGTTGGCTAAAGCCGGTCGACCGCCCGATCGACCGTCCCAAACTGAGATTTTAGGTCCGTCAGTCGGTCGACCGTCATAGGGTCCGGTCGACCGCCCGGTCGACCGGGAAACATGCACACATGCACACCCCATGGGTCAGAACTGCGATCGACCGCACAGTCGACCGTTCTAACCTGTAACAGAGCCGGTCGACCGCCCGATCAACCGTAGCAAGTCATAAGATGAAAATTCAGTTTGAAATATGATTTGAAGATATATTATTTTCAAAGGAGTTTTTGCAAAGGCTTAGTAAAATATAATAAACTAAGTATTCATATACTGAAATAGGACAAAGTATTTTAACAAGAGTCAAAAATCACTCTTTGAAACACGTGCAATTTTGTGTGTAGGGTATTTGAGCTTCAATACTATATACTATTCTTTAACAAACTAACAGCACAAAGATCTATAGGTAGGCGTCTCTGAACCACGTTGTTGAGCTAGAGTCTCTTATCCTATGAGTGAGTCCTCTTGAGCCATCAACCTTGTAACATGCTTGAGAACGCTTGAGCCATCAAGACCTTGTACAAACCTAAAATTCATTCTAGAACCTCTATTAGTACCAAATAGCTTTTATATGTTTTGTTATCATCAAAATGTATAAACTGGAGAGTGTAACCTTTGGGCCAACATATTTGACGTTATCCTTGGTTGATCTTTAGACTTAACCACTTGATTCATCAAAAACTGAATTTAACTAATTTGATTTGGAATCATCCTCCTTTAACCAAATAGATCTAGTTAAATGTGAATTTAGCTGATATTGATTTGATTTTATCCTCTTTCTCTCCATGATTATCTTCTGCAAAATAGACATTTAAGAAAAGAAATTTAGCAGATTTACATATGATAAATGTGGAAATGTAATAAAAAATAATGCAATAAATGTGTGCAATCAGACATCCATCATTAAAGATGAAGGGCACGTCCTTAGCTAAAAGGTTAGTTAATGGTCTAGCAATTTTGCTAAAGTCCTTAATGAACCTACGATAGAATCTGGCGTGTCCTAGTAAAGATCGGATGTCTTTCACACATTTGTGTATGCGAAGCTTGGTTATGACTTCTATCTTCACCTTGTCCACTTCAATTCCTTTTCTAGAAATTTCATGACCTAGGTCAATCTCATGTTGCACAATGCAGTGGCACTTTCTCAATTTAGAGTTAAATTCTTTTTGGTACATCATTCGAAGACAAGTTCAAGATGATAAAGACATTTATCGAATGAGTCTCGATAGATGGAGAAATCATCCATAAAGATCTCGAAGAATCTTTCAACCATATCAGAGAATAAGCTTAACATACAATATTGAAATGTCGCAGAGGCATTGCACAAACTGAAAGACATTCGACGATAAGCGAAAGTCTCATATGGACAAGAAAACATTGTCTTCTCTTTGTCCCTTGGAGCTATGAGGATTTGATTGTGCCCCGAGTAACCGTCCAAGAAATAGTAATACTCATGGCCGGCAAGTCGTCCAAGAATTTGATCGGTAAATGGAAGAGGAAAATGGCCTTTGTAAGTGGCAGCATTTAACTTCTGATAGTCAATGCGAACCCGAATCTTTATAGGGAATCGTGTTTGGACTAACTCTTGGTTTTTCATTCTCTGCCACGATAAAACCAGATTTCTTAGGGACCGCATGGATTGGGTTGATCCGTTGGCTATTAGAAATGAGATAAATTATCCCATTATCTAATAGTTTCACTATTTCAGCTCGAATGGCCTCTTGCATAATAGGGTTTAATCTGTGTTGCGGGTCCCTCTTTGGTTTGGCCTCTTCATTTAGATAAATTCAATATTGAACTATAATCGGACTGAATCTCTTTATATCAGTCATTGTTCAACCAATAGCTTCACTATGTTTTCTAAAGACTATAATAAGATTTTCTTCTTGGCTGTCAATCAGATGGGATGCAACAATGACTGGTATAGTCTCTTATTCGCGTAGGTAGGCGTACTTGAGATATTTGGGCAAAGGCTTAAGTTCTAAGGTAGGGGATGACTCAAGAGATGGAGGAGTCAAGCTTGTTGGCTTCGGATCTAGTGAACTTAAGCTCGATGCCCACTCAATTGTAGAATTGGCAATCTTATCAAGGCTTAAATCCTTGGATTCCAACTCGGCATCACATTCGACTTCTAATTTTATCTCCTCATTGTGCTCACTTATCAAGTTCCTAATAAGGTTTACCTCAAAAGGTAGATCATCCATATCACAAGGTTGTTCTTTTAGGTTGAAGACGTTGACTTCCTTAGTCATATCTCTAAAAGTCAATCTCATGAATCCGTTCCTACAATTTATGATTGCATTGGCAGTCGCGAGGAACGGACACCCTAAGATGACGATAGTTTGAGACCTAGGATTAGAAACTGGTTGGGTTCCTAGAACAGTGAAATTGACTGGATAGATGAATTCTCCAATTCAGATAAGTACATCGGTTACTTCCCTTTGGAACTTTAGCTGACCGTTTAGCTAGCTGGATCATAACTTGAGTAGGGCTAAGCTTGCCCACCCCAAGTTGTTTGTATATTGAGTAGAGAGCAAATTAATACTTGCTTTCAAATCAAGAAGTGCTTGATTAATTTAAGCTTGACCTATTGTGTAAGAAATGATGGGGCAACCAGGATCCTTGTACTTAACAGGGCTCTGATTAGACAATAGCTCTCTAATATTAGTGGCTAGAAAAATATTCTAAGGTAAATTGATCATTCTTCTCTTGGTACACATATCCTTAAGGAATTTTGTATAGATAGAGACTTGTTATATTACATCAAGAAGGGGTAAATTAATCTTCACTTGATTGAACATCTCAAGTATTTTCTCTATGTGTGCATTATTGTTATTCCTAAGCCTATTCGAAAATGGGGTTATAGGCTTATGCACCTGGTTGGCTGACTCATCTTTTTGCTCGGCATCGGGCGGAGTGGTACTAAAAGTAGTGGTTGCTTGTGTTGGATTCAATGGCATTGAAACTTGGTTATCAACTTGTACACTGATTTGGATCTTGAGCCTCATTGGTCCTAAAGTTTCTACAATTTGGCAAAGGTTGACTAGGCAGAATCCCTTTGGGTCTTTCACTAACTAGATTAGCTTGCTGACTGACTTGATTCTCAATCCTATGTAGGGCTTGAATCAATGTTTCTTGGGTCATGCTGAAGGTATCCATCTTTCTTTCCATATTAGAGAATCTTGTATCCATTTGTTGATTTTGGAAAGAAGGTGGTGGAACTTGATTGAAAATTTTTTATTGATAATGAGTTGGTTCAAAATTTTTGGAGAAGTTTGACCTATTTGATTATTGGTGTTTTGGGCCCATGAGAAATTCAGGGGATTTCTCTAACTGAGATTGTACATTTGTGAATATAGATTATTGTTGGGCCTTACGAAGGCTGCATTCATGGGTTCAGGCAATGTTTGATAAACAAGAAAAATAGGACACTCTCTGAACACATGGTTCATAACTTGACAGTAAGTACAACCTGAAGATGTTGATTGTGTTGGGCTGACTTGGTTTACCGGGGCTGGCTCCTTAGTTTCTAGAGCATCAACTCTTCACATAATGCTAGCAAATTTAGCATCCGTCGCTATGGATGTCTCATGGAATGGAGACCTCCCTTTGACGAGGTGGAGTTACTATTCTTAGATTTATTGGGAGTTGGTTCACATTGGTTGGTCTTTTTCGCTAAATCTTCATATATTTATCACCCTTTATGTTCATTCTTTTTCAAAAATCTCCCTTGACACATGATTTCTAATAAATATTATTTTGATAATCTAAATCATTATAGATAATTTGGCATAACCGCCACTTCTCTAGGCCGTGTTGGGGACATTGGGCAAGGAGATCATTGAAGCATTCAAAGTATTTCCAAAACGGTTCGGCTTTTTTTTTGCTTGCACTGCATTATATTTTTCTAAATAAGAGCGATTTTACGGATAGGGTAGAATTTCTTCAAGAAGGCCTTAGCGAAATCATTTCAAGATGTAATTAATTTAGCCGTTCAACTGTATAGCCACTTTTTCGCTAGGTCCTTGAGGGCGAAAGGGACAAAACATAACCTAATAGAATCGTCTCCTAACTGTGGTATCCTCATCATAAGACACACCTCTTCAAATTCTCTTATGAAAAAATATGCATCTTCGGACTCTAGACCATGATATTTCAGGAGAGTATTGATGAATTGTGGCTTAAGTTTAAAGGTGTCGTCGTCAACTTCGGGAAGCTGAATGCAAGATGGAAGAGATGTCCTATAAGATAGAATCTATCCTGCGGGGATGTTGATTTTGCATTGTTTGGATCGGATTTGGGTG
Source organism: Agave tequilana (assembly GCA_038442645.1). Lineage (NCBI taxonomy): Eukaryota > Viridiplantae > Streptophyta > Magnoliopsida > Asparagales > Asparagaceae > Agave > Agave tequilana. The sequence goes on along the minus strand of JAVJIF010011888.1, from coordinate 135,102 downwards.
GTGAACTATTTCCAGTTAGCCTAGATGTAACTGGGTATCTCAACTAAGCTGACATGCACAATTAGCAAAAACAAGATCCCTCAGTCAATTAAAGAGAAGAAATATTCAATCAAGCCTAATCTAAAGTAAACTTAGACCTAGACGACTCCTAACTGTAGACTATCCCCGGGAGATATATTGTAGTAATTTAACCATGAGCTAATCGGTCAGGTAGGTGGCAAGATTTGTGTGAGGTATCTGTGCAAAAGCGACGGACTTAATTAAGCCAAACCACCAACCTTTAAGGTTTTGCCTCTCAATCTCCTACCTAGTCACCAATTTGGTAAGAGTTAAATTCTAACAACTTTCTCCTTCGAATATCTCGTAGTGAGTCCGAGTTGTCATAGGGCCAATGACTAGTTAATTTTAGGATTGGGTTGTGAGTGCAATGGATATGGTTGTGGGTCAAGAAAAGGTAATAACTTTCCCACCTTGTCTTGTTTACGGATTGTGCTCTTAAGTCATTTTAGATGCATGTATGCAAGTAGATAGAATAGGATTCACTCAAAGCAATTGTAAATCAACAAAAAGTGCTCCCTAATCTAAATGCAATGCGAACGTACCTTGTTCCAAGCACTCTATAATAGTAATGTAAGTAAGACAGAACATGCCTTAAGATGCAAGAGTCTAAACTATTTTTTAGGTTAATAACCAATTAATTAATGTTGAGTTATTAGAGATACGAGGAACAATCAACTAGGTAAACAAATAATTGCAGAAGTAAATTTTGCAATTTAAAGCAGCAATGCAGAAATCTTGTTAGCAGTAGACTCTGATGAGCCGTGTTTGCGCTATAATAGCCACGTTTGCACTGCTTGTTTGAGGATTTAGGGGCTCTGCTTTGGAGACAGGGTCCCAGAGCCATTTTGATGTGCCGATATGCAATAATTTTTCTGTTCTTTAATCCTGCACACAAAAAGCAAGAAGTTAATTAGTAAAAGAACAAACCATACAGTTCCCTCCCTGGTAACGGCGCCGAAGTTTGATTGAGGAAAATACAGAGTTTAGGAAAGGGTTTATCTAATGTGTTATGAATTCTGAATTTTCTGTAATTTAACCATAGTAGCAATGGCTATACAGGTGAATCCTCAGAGAGAGATATGATAGAAGTGCAAAACATCTAGAGGGGGGGTGAGTAGGTGTTAATGCTAATCTAATAATCTTTTAAAACAAGTATGTGTATATGATGCAAACGGTCACTCAAAACAAGAAATTGAAGCCAAATTCCCCGTGAAGGGCTCTAGAACTTCTCCTCTTTGATTCCTCTAGATTATGAGTTGAGGCGCGTAATTGCTTTCTTGTTGAGATGAGTAAAGACCGAAAAATGCAAGTAATGAAATGGATGCAACAATGAAGTGCACACAAGAGATATCACAAGATAGAAATGTAAAGCAATAAAAAGGCAATAAGGAAATCAATCGCAAACACAAGGGATTTGTTTCGAGGTTCGAGCCACCGCTCTACGTCCCCGCCTTCACCACCGTGAAGGGTTTCCACTATATCTACCGAGGAAATACAAGAGGTCTACTGAAGACCGGAGTACCGAACTCCCACCAATCCAACCCTCTACAAAGAGGGATCTTAACACAAGATAGAACAAGTAACAAGGTGATCAACAAGACCACAAACTTCTCTCTTACAACTTCCTTATAGAATGAGAAGGATTTTTGGCTCAAGAAGTGTAGTGAGAAAAAAAAATTCAGTTGTAAAGTAGTAATAAATAGCTTGAAACACAACTGAAAAATAGTAACCAAGAATGCACTTAGAAAATTGAGAGTTTTGAAAACTTTTCTTTCTTTTGAAACTTGAAAACAATGGGTATTTTCCTTGATTTTTGCAAGTGACCAATGCCATCTATTTATAGGGATTAGAGGAGATCTAATCATCATTATAACTAGCTAAATAGGTCTGAAAATAGCCTGCAAAATTTCAAAAATAGCTGACACACAAATCCCAATCAAATCCAAGACACAAAAATCAGAAAAGTAGCCGTTGGGGCTGCTGGCGGCTGTCGGTCGACCGGCCCAGTCGACCGACAGTCCATTGGCAAACTAGCCGTTGGACTCAGTCGACCGGTCGGTCGATCGAAAGGCTAAACAAAAACAATTCTTTGTTCTGTCAGTCGACTGGTCCGGTCGACCGACAAAACCCGAGAGCAAAGGACTTTCAGTCGGTCGACCGGTCCGGTCGACCGGCAGACGTGCACAAACGTGCACGCCAAGTCCACTAGGCCCGATCGACCGGTGCAATCGACCGATCAAACCTGAAATGGATCCGGTCGACCGCCCGGTCGACCGTTGGGCCTGAAACAGGATTTTTCTAGGGAAAATTTGGAACTTTAAAAAATTTTCAAAATAATTTTGTAAGGCTATATGATTAAGTATCATGTTATAAAGGTTGGTATACATGATATAAACAAGATGTAAAATTATAAAATAATTTAAGTCATGTATAACCATCAAGACATGAACTTAAATCAATTACCCAAAACAAAAACCGTATTTTGAAAAATGAATGTGTGTGTGTTTTTTCTTGAGCCAACTTATCATAGCCTCATTCTTTAACAAACTAATTCTTACAAATATTCTAGGTGACTACAAGGTCTTCAAATGGGCTTCTCCATATGCGATGTTGAATAGCTTGATTTCTTGAACCCGAAGTGAACCAACTTGAGTGAAAGATACCTTCCTTTAGGGAAGAACACTTCTTGAATCCATAGAACCCTGAAACACAATTAAACACTAAAAATATAATTAGTACAAATAACTATATATAGTTTGTAATCATCAAAACTCAATTTCCGGGTCATTGTAACCTTGGGCCAACAATCTCCCCTTTTTGATGATGACAAAACATATGAGTTATTTAAAAAAAATGGGAAAAAATGGGAAGGAGCTTGGAGGCTCCCCCTCAAATCATGCTATATATGAAAAGTAAAAACTTGGCAAAAAAGACATATTGCTCAAACAAACAATAACTAAAAATGAATCTTTTATAACTCAAAATCCAAAACTTAAAACTCAAAACTCAAAAACTAACTTGTTATAGCTTAAAACTCAAAACTCAAAACTAACTTGTTATAGCTTAAAACTCAAAACTCAAAACTAACTTGTTATAACTCAAAACTCAAAACTAACTTGTTATAGCTTAAAACTCAAAACTAACTGGTTATAGCTTAAAACTCAAAACTCAAAACTAACTTTTTCTCCCCCTTTTTGTCATACATCAAAAAGGGTAAACATTGTTAAAAAAAAAATTTCTTCATGATTCCATAACACAAACATTCAATTCACCACAAATAAAAGAAAATCTAGCATAGTCTAGTGGTTTTGTAAAAATATCGGCAAGTTAAAAATCGGTAGAAACATAATCAATGTCAATATCATCTTTCTCATAATGATCTCTAAGAAAGTGATACCGAATGTCAATGTGCTTAGTCTTACTATGTTGATTTGCATTTTTAGTCATATGAATAGTACTAGTATTATCACAAAATATTTTAATATGGTCAAAATGCAAATTATAGTCAAGGAGAGTATGTTTCATCCAAAGACTTGTGCACAACAAGCTCCGGCCACTACATACTCTGCCTCGGCGGTTGAGAGGGCTACCGAATTTTACTTTTTGGAAGACCATGAAACAAGACAATTTCCAAGAAATTGACATGTTCCACTTGTACTCTTCCTATCCACTCTACAACCCGCATAGTCGGCATCCGAAAAACTCGTCATGAAAAATTGTCCGGTCTTCGGATACCACAAACCCATTTCAATTGTGCCCTTGAGGTATCTAATAATTCATTTTACCGCAATCAAATGGGACTCTTTAGGACACGATTGTAATCGAGCACAAAGACATACACAAAACATAATGTCCGGCCTACTAGCCGTTAAATACAACAAGCTACCAATCATGCTACGATAAAGCTTAATGTCTACACTTGTACCTTATTCATCCTTGTCAAGCTTTGTGGTGGTAGCCATGGGAGTTTTGCTTGTCTTAGCCCCTTCAAGCCCAATTCTCTTGATAAGTTCCTTCGTATACTTGGCTTGATTGATGAAAATCTCATCCTTCCTTTACTTAATTTGGAGACCAAAGAAGTAGTTAAGCTCGCCCATCATAGACATCTCAAATTCTTCCTTCATGCAAGATTCAAAAGCTTTGCAAAGATTTTCATTAGTAGAACCAAATATGATATCATCAACATAAATTTAAACAATAAGTATATCATTTTCAACATGTTTAGTGAACAAAGTAGTATATATTTTTCCTTTCTTAAAACCATTAGAAATTAGAAACGAAGAAAGTCTTTCATACCAAGCCCTAGGGGCTTATTTTAAACCATAAAGAGCTTTGTCTAGTTTGAAAACAAAATTTGGATGTGTAGGATCAACAAACCCGGGGGGTTGTTCAACATACACCTCCTCTTCAATAAATCCATTTAAGAAAGCACTTTTTACATCCATTTGAAAAAGTTTAAAATCTTTATAAGAGGCAAATGCAAGTGTCATCCGTATGGCTTCAAGCCGTGCTACGGGTGCAAAGGTTTCCTCAAAATCGATACCTTCGACTTGAGTGTAACCTTGGGCCACTAATCTAGCTTTATTTCTAATAACATTTCCCGACTCATCCAACTTGTTCTTAAAGATCCACTTAGTACCAATTGTTGGTCTATCGTGGGGCATAGGAATAAGATGCCAAACTTTGTTGCGCTCGAATTGATTGAGCTCCTCTTGCATGGCTAGCAACCAATATGAGTCACCCTCGGTTTCGAGGATGTTCTTTGGTTCAAAGTGAGAAATAAATGCATAGTGTCCACAAAGATCATGAAGTTTAGAACAAGTAGTTACTCCTTTTGATACTTCACCTATAATAAGATCCTTGGGATGATGTGGATTGAATCTCCAATCTTTTGAAAGTGGTTGAGTAGTCTCCACTTCAACTTCTTGAATTTCATTTCCTTAAACCTCATTTCCTTCATCATCCTTTGGCATGTCTTCAAGTGTAGGTGAGTCCTTCAAAGAAATTTTCTCCATGTCTTCATTTAGGGGATCTATTTCTACAACATTCTCAACAAACACATTAAATTCCTCAAACTTTACATGTATAGATTCTTCAATAGTCAAGGATGACTTATTGAATACTCTATAGGCTTTACTAGTGTTAGAGTAACCAACAAAAATTACTTCATCAGACTTTGCATCAAATTTACCTAAATTATCTTTAGTATACAAAACAAAACATTTACAACCAAAAACTTTAAAGTATGAAACATTTGGCTTTCTAGAAAAATAGATCTCAAAAAGATGTTTTTGAAGTATTTTTGCATAAGAAAACTCTATTCGATATGTAGCAAGATGTGTTAACGGCCTCGGCCCATAGATAATGAGGGAGACCATATTCATTTATTATTATCCTAACCATCCCTTGTAATGTACGATTTTTCCTCTCAACGACTCCATTTTATTGTGGAGTTCTAGGACAAGATAGTTCATGCTTAATTCCATGTTCTTCACAAAAAGTGGTAAATGGTTGGTTATTGAATTCACCACCTCTATCACTTCTTATTCTTAAAATAGAAGAATCTTTTTCCTTTTCAACTCTTTCTTAAAGGCTTGAAAATATAAAAAGGCTTGATTTTTGTGTTCTAAAAAGAAAACCCAAGTAAAACGCGAGAAATCATCAACTAAAACAAAAGCAAAACGATTCCCACTTAGACTTTTGGTTTGAGTAGGACCAAACAAATTCATATGGATCAACTCCAAGGGTCGTGATGTCATGATATCCTTGATTGACTTGAAAGAGGACTTGGTTTGTTTCCCAAGTTGGCACGCATCGCAAATGCGGTCCTTTTCAAAGTTCAAGTAAGGAATACCTTTCACCATTTTCTTGTTGTTTAATTTAGATAGATGGTCAAAAGAAATGTGGCCTAATCTCCTATGCCACAACCAAAAGTCATCATCGAGGGCTTTCAAACAAGTAGCATTGTATAGCATATTAGACATGTCAATCATGTATACATTGCTTTCACGAAATCTGAAAAATATACATGTGTTGGATTGTCTATCAAAAACTCTACATGCTAGGTTATCAAAAACAACATCAAAACTTTGTCACAAGTTGACTAACACTCAAGAGATTATGCTTGAGGCCATCAACTAAAACAACATTTTCTATTAAAGGAGATGTACCAAGTTTAACATTACCAATACCAATGATTTTTTCTTTGGCGTCATCTCTGAAGGTGACGGTGCCACCTTCATGGTATCTTGATAGGGTTGCAAAGTTGTTGATATCCCAAGTCATGTGCCTTGAGCAACCACTATCAAGATACCACAACCCTTTACGTCGTTGGGCCTTGGAAAGTACCTATATCATTTAACAAATTTGTTGACTTTGGTACCCAAACTTTCTTGGGTCCTTGAAAGTTAGTATTCTGAACCCAAACATGATTATGCGATGCATTAAGCCTATCATAGCAAAATTTAACCAAATGACCTTTACGGCCACAATATGTGCATGAAAAGACTTTACCATACATGAATGCATGATGTGTGTGTGGAGTGTGGGCATGTTTAGGGTGCTTGGCATGGTGTAAAGGTTGTGATTTATGGACATGAGCATGAATAGCATGTGAATGTTTCTTTGGGACTTGTTTCTTAGGAAATATAGCTGTTGATCAAGTTTTACCTGCACACAAAATGTAGTATTTTAGTTTTAAGAATAGGATGTGCAAGTTCTCAATTCTAATCCGCTGTAGCAAGGCTATGCGGGTCGTGATCCTCAGGGAGGGACTGCGATGGAAGCGTTAAGCAAGTTTCTCTAAAGTTTTTATTTTTATTGTTAAATAGTGGTATTTACAATGGGTGGTTTTTACAATGAAGTGGAAGAGAAGAATTTAGGAAGATGTGGATCTAAACTAAAGGAAGAAAAGAAAGAAAACACGTACGAACCTCTTCAGCCTGCTTACCATTGATCCGTGCGATGATTTACCTTTTCTCGGAAGACTTGCAAGTATGGCGTATAGGAAGTTAATCGCCATAAGCCATCAAGGGATCTTCGTTGGCTAGGCAGTCTCGAAGCAGTTGGGTCTCATTGTTCACAAGGCATTAGAGAACAAATAGAAGAAAGAAAATAGGAACATAGAAGCACAAGAATAAACAAGAGATGAAAAACATAAAATAATAACAAAACTAACCTTAAATGGATTTCATTAACAATGGAAGATAAGCGGGCTTATACCGCTGTCACCTCAGTACAAGCGAAGACTCCATCCTCCATGAAAGTTTCCTCCACTCTCAGTTACAAAATTTACAAAATAAAAACGAAATAAAATCTAACCTAAAAACTAAACCCTAGCTTTTGGCCCTTGGCTCTTCGCTGGACGACTCTGTACGTTGCACTGCAGGGGATATTATAGGTGCAGAAGAGAGAAGAGTCCCGGATAAAGCAGCCCACAAAAATTGGTCCAGAGATAAGCTCGGATTGCCGCAATTCTGCGGCTTTTGCCGCAGATTTGCGGCACTTTAGTGGCTTCTGGCCACGCGCTTTGGCGCGTGGCCTCTCCTGGTCCGTCCATCTGGGCGCCTGCTTCTGGAAGTATGATCCTGGCTCTTAATATTGGGATATGGATATAACTTGGAAATCAAGTTATCTAGATTTTGTATTCTCCCAATCTCTTTTAAACGAATTTCCTTCTCATCTTTGGCTTTTATGCTCATCCTGCAAGAGTTTAGGGTTGGGTAGAATTCTATCCTTCCCTCATCTTTAATAATTGCAACTTTAGCCCTTGTATATTTGCACTTTGACAATCTGATATTTGCACTTTGACTCTTGGGCTTCAAATATGGGCTTGGATCTGGGCTTTTGGGCTCTTTAAGCTTTATTTATTGTTAAAATAATAATTCGAGGCCTGCACACAATAAATTACAAATTATTAATAAATGTGCAGAATTAAATGAATAAATATGAAAATGTGATGGTAAATATGATGATAAAAATGCACTTTTCACTACCAATCACACCCCCACACTTATCTTTTTGCTCGTCCTCGAGTAAAAACAAAGAAAAAGAAAAAGAAATGAAAAGTTAATCTAACCTAACTCACTTTCGTAGGAATCACTATTGCACTTAGCACGTGCAACAAGCCGTTAAACCTCTAGGTTACCCTAGAGGACGAGTGTTGTCTCGTGAGGGTTTTCAGCGGATTGCACCCACAAAATCCATAAAAAGGAAAATATTTGAATTATTATTGAAGAGACTAAGTAGTCTATAAGTTTTAGGATCCTCATTTTTATTCATTCTTTAAACTTAGTCTTAATAAAGTTAATTGTTTTCCATTTTAGGTAAGAATTAAAATTGAATTTCTAATATAGTCTTTTTCGTTACCAAAAATCATATGCATCCTTATGTTTTTACTAGGAATTCCTTAACTTGGACTCTCATGCCTCTTTATATATATATATATATATATATATATATATATATATATATATATATATATATATATATATATATATATATAATTTTTTAATTAATATGTATAACGCATCTAATTTTCTTTCGTGTAAGCATCAAGGCTTCTTGAGGCCCTCATACCTAACTAATTGATTATTAGATGTGTTAATATATATTATATTTCTTAGTCTTCTTAGACTTTCTAATCCACCCATGTAACGAACTTAAAGTCGATGACTCCCAAACCGGTTGGCTTTAGGGCACCAGGTGAGAAAACACCCCGCGGACTCAAATTCGAGTGAACTAGGCCCCAAAACTAAGGACTTTATTTTATTTACTCACCTTTAGACATGAATACTTATGCTTCTTGAGGCACATGTATCAGCTTAATTGGTGATTTTTTTTTTTTTTTTTTTTTTTTTATGAGGCACAAGGTCTTTGTCTTAGAATCCTAGATATGCATTTGGTATGCACATTTCATTAAGGTAAAAATCAAGACTAATTATTTATTCAATTTCTCCTCCTATACCTAAAATTTAAACAATTTATTTATTTTGACCAAGTTTTTAGAAATCCTAATCATGATTTTCCTAATCCTTAAAACTAACTTAGGTTTCTTTCAAAAAAATAAGTCAAAATACTGTCCTTTTTATAACATTTTTTGTTTTTAAATTTTTTTTTTATTAGCAAATTTTGTTAGTGTCTACTTATGTTAGTATGTTAGTAAAGCCCACCCCCACACTTATCTCATGCATTGTCCTCAATGTATGAATGAATGCATATATGCATGAAACAGAACAAGGGAAGGCGGAAGTTACCTTAGGGTGGTGGTTCCGGAGGTGGTCTAATTGGGCCAAGCGTTGCTACCCAATCAAGATAATGTAGTATTTGGAGGAACCTACCAGAAATTTTCCTTACATAACCCACTAAAATATATGTATAATCATTTTTAGAATTTCCACCCCATCAAATTTCCAAATTTCATAATAAATTTCAGAGTCAATTTTGTCAACCTCCTTGTCCCAAAATGGAGTATAGAAAGATGGAATTATTGACTTGGACATTATAGGTGCGGGAACGAATACCGACTCAGGGAAGAAGCTCAAATCAAGTAAGGGCTCAGGAGTCGGGCTAAGTTCAGGAAGTGGGTCCAAATCAATAAGTTTAAGCTCAAGTTCACAATCATCTTCCCACAATGGAATGTGACTCAATGTTGGTGATTCAAGTTCAGCAATGATAGGTGTGGGAATCAAAACTGACTCTAAAATATTACCTAATTCAGGTAACAGAACAGGAGTCAATAATGATTCAGGAATTTGAACTTGATCATAGATTTGAGAATCTAGGTCACATATCTCATTGGGTTCAATGTAATAAAAAGAACTTGCCAATTTATCCATAGGATTTTCAAAATTGCACAATTGGTCAAGTTCAATATGATCATCAAAAATGGGTGACTCAATTTCATGATGAATTGGAATAGGGTCCAATGTTGACTCGGGAAAAGTGAAATCAGGTGGAGACACCGGAGTCATTATTGAATCAGGAAATAAAATTGAATCACCGAGTGGAAGATCATGATCATATTCATGCTCAAGTTCTATTTCAGGAAAGGAGAAACTTGCCATATTATCAAGAATTGGAGTTTCAGCAAGTTCAAATGATGGCACTGAAATAGAATCTTGTTGTCCAAAACAACTTGGTTCGTCGGCTCTAACAGAATGGTCTGTGATATCAGAAATGGCCGAACGGTGAGAACGTAAGGATTGAACCATCAGATCTATGTCACGATCACGGGCTAATCTAGCCTGAGTCATGGCTGCAAGCATCCTTTCATAGTCGATAGGTGCATCATGCTGTGATTGGACTTGAAAAGATGAAGTGTAATCGTGATGAAGTTGTGAGTCGGTGACTCACGCATAATCATGTCTGCGATTGATGGTAATTGTTGCTTGGACTCATGCATACTTATCATTTCCCGATAGATGGTAATCTATTCTGAATGGGGGGATCTAAGTATGAATCATTGAAAGAATGTGGACTAGATGGATATGAAGGACAATTTGGTTGAGAATTAGACTCGGGGGACTCGAAACCCCATGAACTCTGTGACGAGTTGAAATTATTATGAAAATTATAGTCATAAGATGGAGGGTGTGGGTTATAGTCATTCGGATAAGACCATTCCGGCACACTAGGTTGGTCAAAGTTATGATATGCCGGGTTGGTAATATCCGAATAATAGTTAGGTGTGTAATATGGATTAAAATAGGAATTATTATTATATATCATATCACACCAACACAAACAAAACAAACAAATAAACAAAAAAAAGAAAAATTCTAACCTAAGTTAGGGTAGACCTATGACCTAGACGACTCCTAACTGGTTAGACTGTCCACGGGAGGTAGGGTGCAGACTTTGACCACAAGTTAATCAGCCAGGTCAGGGCAAGAGTGGTGGGAGGTTTTCCGTCAAAGACGTTCCTTAATTAAATAACCACCAATCTTCGGGCTTTCGGCCCTCAATCCCTTTCCTAGACACTGTTTTGACAAGAGTCAACTTCCAGCACTGTTCCCCCTTAGGATAATCTCCTAATTGAGTCCGAGATGTCCCTAGGGCCAACGTCTACTAATTTTTAAGTTAGGCTTGGGTTAGTGAGTGCTTGGGATATGATTTTTGGGCTAAGAAAGGGTGATGAAATCCCCACCTTATCTTGTTAATGGGTTATGCCCTTAAGATGAATTAGTGCAAGTGTACAGGATAAGTAGATAAGATTCACTCAAAGTAAAAAATCAACCAAGAGATGAGTCCTACTCTACATGCAATACGTACGTACCTTACTCCAGCACTCTTCAACAGTAAAAATAAAGGAATTGAAAAGACACATGCCTAATATGCAAACGTCTAATCAATTTTTATCTTTAACAACAAATTTTTTACTGTTGATTAATTAGCAGTTTACAGGTATATCACAGAACAAATCAGAACAGAGCAGAAAACAGTAGTTTCAATTTGAAGCAACCTGCAAAAAGTGCAGTTAGTAGTTCACTACTAATGCCGTGTTTCCGCGGCTATGGCCGCGGATCCGCGGCAATATAGTAGACTCTGATGCTCTGCCTTTGAGGGCAGAGGCACAGAGTAGCTATATGTCCACTGCTGCTGCTGTTTTTCTATTTCCTGTTCTCCAAACCTGCAAACAGAAAAGAATAAAAGAATAGTCAATAATAATTTTTTTATTAGAGATAAACTTACCGTCCCTCCCTGGCAACGGTGCCAATTTGTTGATTGAGATTTACCTGCACACAAAATGTAGTATTTTAGTTTTAAGAATAGGATGTGCAAGTTCTTAATTCTAATCCGCTGTAGCAAGGCTATGGGTCGTGATCCTCAGGGAGGGACTGCGATGGAAGCGTTAAGCAAGTTTCTCTAAAGTTTTTATTTTTATTGTTAAATAGTGGTATTTACAATGGGTGGTATTTACAATGAAGTGGAAGAGAAGAATTTAGGAAGATGTGGATCTAAACTAAAGGAAGAAGAAAGAACAAAAGAAAGAAAACACGTACGAACCTCTTCAGCCTGCTTACCTTTGATCCGTGCGATGATTTACCTTTTCTCGGAAGACTTGCAAGTATGGCGTATAGGAAGTTAATCGCCATAAGCCATCAAGGATCTTCGTTGGCTAGGCAGTCTCGAAGCAGTTGGGTCTCATTGTTCACAAGGCATTAGAGAACAAATAGAAGAAAGAAAATAGGAACATAGAAGCACAAGAATAAACAAGAGATGAAAAATATAAAATAATAACAAAAACTAACCTTAAATGGATTTCATTAACAATGGAAGATAAGCGGGCTTATACCGCTGTCACCTCAGTACAAGCGAAGACTCCATCCTCCATGAAAGTTTCCTCCACTCTCAGTTACAAAATTTACAAAATAAAAACGAAAATAAAATCTAACCTAAAAACTAAACCCTAGCTTTTGGCCCTTGGCTCTTCGCTGGACGACTCTGTACGTTGCACTGCAGGGGATATTTATAGGTGCAGAAGAGAGAAGAGTCCCGGATAAAGCAGCCCACAAAAATTGGTCCAGAGATAAGTTCGGATTGCCGCAATTCTGCGGCTTTTGCCGCAGATTTGCGGCACTTTAGTGGCTTCTGGCCACGCGCTTTGGCGCGTGGCCTCTCCTGGTCCGTCCATCTGGGCGCCTGCTTTTGGAAGTATGATCCTGGCTCTTAATATTGGGATATGGATATAACTTGAAAATCAAGTTATCTAGATTTTGTATTCTCCCAATCTCTTTTAAACGAATTTCCTTCTCATCTTTGGCTTTTATGCTCATCCTGCAAGAGTTTAGGGTTGGGTAGAATTCTATCCTTCCCTCATCTTTAATAATTGCAACTTTAACCCTTGTATATTTGCACTTTGACAATCTGATATTTGCACTTTGACTCTTGGGCTTCAAATATGGGCTTGGATCTGGGCTTTTGGGCTCTTTAAGCTGTATTTATTGTTAAAATAATAATTCGAGGCCTGCACACAATAAATTACAAATTATTAATAAATGTGCAGAATTAAATGAATAAATATGAAAATGTGATGGTAAATATGATGATAAAAATGCACTTTTCACTACCAATCAATAGCCTCTAGTCTACTTTTATCAAATTCACACTTCTTCAAAACTACTCCTAATGAATCAATTTTCTCTTTTAGCATGGAAATTTTATTTTCATCAATTTGTAGAAATTTACCTTTGCAAGAAATTTTATAGTTATCAAAGTCCTTTTGTGTAGAAACAAGAGTAGAAAGCAATTCATCCTTTTCTTTTGTAAGAGTGAAAACTTTGTGATTGAGAGATTCATTTTCCTTTTTCATTTTCAAGTATTTCTTTTTGAGAAAATCATAGTTATGAGATAGTTCTTCAAAAGCTTCTCCTAGTTCATCCATGGATAGATCACAATCAATGGAAGTATCGGGAGTTACCTTGCTTGTGCTCTCATTTTCCATGAAGCACATGTTGGCAGTGTCGACTTCCTCATCGGATTCACTCTCCGAATCCCAAGTAGCCTTTAAAGCCTTCTTTTTGTACGGCTTCTTGGAGGTGGAGGGTTTGGCTCTTTCCGGACATTCCGCAACAATGTGACCCGGTTTCTGGCAATTGAAGCAAACGATTTTCTTCTCTTCTTTACCTTGTCATCTCCTTCTATTTTGGAACTTTGCCTTGTTGTACATCCTCCGAACGTTCTTTACAAGAAGAGAAAGATTTTCATCATCCTCTTCTTCATCATCGTCGTCGGAGTAGGTGGAAGAACTCTTGAAGGCAATAGCTTTCTTCTTGGAAGGAGTCATTTCTTCTCTTGCTTTTCTTTCCATCTCATGGGTCTTGAGGTTCCCAATGAGACCTATAAGCTCCATCTCTTCCTTGTCATTGAGTTCCTTCAAAGTAGTGGCTTTGACTTCCCAAGATGGAGGGAGTGCACGGATGATCTTTCTCACTCTTTGGTCGTTGTCAATGACGTCACCTAAAGAAGAAAGTCCATTAGTAATCTTTGTAAATTTAGTAACCATACCATCTATGGTTTCATTCTCTTGTATAGAAAAATTTTCATATTGGGAACGAAGAAGGTCTATTTTTGCCCTCTTTACTTGTGAAGTTCCCTCATGAGTGACAAGCAAGTGAGTCCAAATCTTATGGGCGGATTTGCAATGAATGACTCTAGAAATATCATCGTCATTAAGAGCTTGAAGCAAGGCATAGTGTGCCCTAGCATTAGCATCAAACTCTTTAGTGTCAATATCGGACCAAGTGTCCTCATCACCGGTGGGTGCACTAAATGGTTTGGTCACCGCCTTTGCAACCCGGCTTCCTAGGGATTGCAAAAACACGGTCATCTTAACCTTTCATATGGGAAAGTTAAGGCCATCAAACTTGGGTGGGGTCTTAATTCCTTCGGCCATTTTAATAAGTGTATAAGGATGAAAAAATGAATAGTGATTAGCAATATAGGATCTCTCTAAGGTTGTTAAGCCAAGAGCCTAGAGACCAAAGCTCTGATACCAAATGAAAAATACCTAGAGGGGGGGTGAATAGGTGTTAATGCTAATCTAATAATCTTTTTAAATAAGTATGTGTATATGATGCAAACGGTCACTCAAAACAAGAAATTGAAGCCGAATTCCCCGTGAAGGGCTTTAGAACTTCTCGTCTTTGATTCCTCTAGATTATGAGTTGAGGCGCGTAATTGCTTTCTTATTGAGATGAGTAAAGACCGAAAAATGCAAGTAATGAATGGATGCAATAATGAAGTGCACACAAGAGATATCACAAGATAGAAATGTAAAGCAATAAAAAGGCAATAAGGAAATCAATCACAAACACAAGGGATTTGTTTCGAGGTTCAAGCCACTGCTCTACGTCCCCGCCTTCACCACCGTGAATGGTTTCCACTATATCCACCGAGGAAATACAAGAGGTCTACCGAAGACTGGAGTACCGAAATCCCACCAATCCAACCCTCTACAAAGAGGGATCTCAACACAAGATAGAACAAGTAACAAGGTGATCAACAAGACCACAAACTTCTCTCTTACAACTTCCTTATAGAATGAGAAGGATTTTTGGCTCAAGAAGTGTAGTGAGAAAAAAAAATTCAGTTGTAAAGTAGTAATAAATAGCTTGAAACACAACTGAAAAATAGTAACCAAGAATGCACTTAGAAAATTGAGAGCTTTGAAAGCTTTTCTTTCTTTTGAAACCTGAAAACAATGGGTATTTTCCTTGATTTTTGCAAGTGACCAATGCCATCTATTTATAGGGATTAGAGGAGATCTAATCATCATTATAACTAGCTAAATAAGTTTGAAAATAGCCTGCAAAATTTCAAAAATAGCTGACACACAAATCCCAATCAAATCCAAGACACAAAAATCCGAAAAGTAGCCGTTGGGGCTGCTGGCGGCTGTCGGTCGACCGGCCCAGTCGACCGACAGTCCATTGGTAAACTAGCCGTTGGACTCGGTCGACCGGTCGGTCGATCGAAAGGCTAAACAAAAATAATTCTTTGTTCTGTCAGTCGACTGGCCCGGTCGACCGACAAAACCCGAGAGCAAAGGACTTTCAGTCGGTCGACCGGTCCGGTCGACCGGCAGACGTGCACAAACGTGCATGCCAAGTCCACTAGGCCCGGTCGACCGGCGCGGTCCACCGATCAAGCCTGAAATGGATCCGGTCGACCGCCCGGTCGACCGTTGGGCCTGAAACAGGATTTTTCTAGGGAAAATTTTGAACTTTAAAAAATTTTCAAAATAATTTTGTAAGGCTATATGATTAAGTATCATGTTATAAAGTTTGATATATATGATATAAACAAGATGTAAAATTATAAAATAATTTGAGTCATGTATAACCATCAAGACATGAACCTAAATCAATTACCCAAAACAAAAACCTTATTTTGAAAAATGAAGGTATGTGTGTTTTCTTGAGCCAACTTATCATAGCTTCATTCTTTAACAAACTAATTCTTACAAAGATTCTAGGTGACTATAAGGTCTTCAAATGGGCTTCTCCATATGCGATGTTGAATAGCTTGATTTCTTGAACCCAAAATGAACCAACTTGAGTCAAAGATACCTTCCTTTAGGGAAGAACACTTCTTGAATCCATAAAACCCTGAAACACACGTAAACACTAAAAATATGATTAGTACAAATAACTATATATGTTTTGTAATCATCAAAACTCAAATTCTGGGTGATTGTAACCTCGGGCCAACAAGAAGCATTTCGATACAGTGTTGTTTTTGGAAGAAATAAGTTGTTTTGGAAAAACATTGGTTTGTGTTTTGATTATGGTAAAAGATTATAGTCCAATAATCATCTACGACTACAAGCTTATTAGTCTATGAAGATTAAACTTCACTTTGAATCATAAAAATGTCCCTAGAAGAATTTACTTCAAGTAAGAGATATAAGATGAAAAGCTAACCCTAACTGAAACGCACTAGCCAAAGTTCAACATTAGATTATCAAAGCTTTAAGCATAACCTAAGAAAAACTGTTTATTTTTAACATTAAGCTATCAAAGTTATCTAAGCATAAAATAAGCAAAACTATTAACTAGTATTAACAAGAATAAAGTTCAATTATTTATCTTCATAAGTCTTCAAGAAAAATTACGAAATTCTATGATTTTTAAGCATGCATGAATTCAATCAGTTAAAGCAATCATAGAATTAGAAGTAGTGGTGGAGAGATTAGCAAACCATGAAATGGTATTTAGTTACTCATGGTGAAATAAAAATTAAGCATGGATTTGGAATAATAAAATTGCATGAATAAAAGAAAGCAAGTAAAGAATAACAATGAATTGAAAGAACAACAAAAGAACTTTGTTTTATTGAAGCTGTCACCGTTAAATTACAATCGCTCCTCATCTCTTTACAAATCCCTCAAACTAAAATCCTAGAAATTATGAAAATTTGAAAGAAAAAGAATACTAAATAAAATCCTAACTTGTGATCTCTAAGATGAAGATGATCTTTTTGTCATGCTCTATCTCTCTATTTATAGTAGAAGTAGTGGATAGGCTCCTAGTAGAAGCTGTGCACTCATTAAGAGATATATCTTTAGAACTTGAATTTGAACTTTGGATATTAAGATAATATCCATTCTCTTGACTTGGAGAGCAAGCGATTATTAATATCTGAATTTGAATTCACTTCTTATCTCCATACTTGATTTGATTTATCTAGAATATTATGTGAGAATTCAATTCTGAATTAGTTTATAACTAGTTGGCATGTTATTTGCTCAATATGACTCAACAAATAACAGAATTGAAATAGTGATCAACATAAGAATTGTAATCCTTTAAGTCTTCTTTTTGGAGGATTTTGAATCATCAGATTTGAGTTTTCATATGAAAAATTATGATCAAAACACTAAAATGTGTCCAGTCTGAATTCGAGTTTAAATTTGAATTTTCTTTCTTTGTCGTTGATTTGGAGCTATAAGCAATTTGAATTATAGTTAATTTTCTCTTTATCTCAATTTAGGATAGGGATTATCTCTGAGTCATCGTCTTCCTCTTGATTTCAAATTAATTTAAATTGAAATCTAAATTTAAATAGGATAATTGAATAAATTAGAAGCTTCCTTCATATTTATCTTCCTATTTTAAATAACTGCACACCATAAACAAAAAGAAGATTAAATAGCAAAGTTTAATTAAGAATAATCAAAGGTTAAATGTGCAAATGTGATAATAAATATGTAAAATTGAAATGTAATCAGTTAGTCTCAGAGAGGTTCATCGGGCAAGACTCCGTCTTTCAGGAGCTTCCCGTCGGTAACCGTTAGGGTGTAGAGGACACATATAGGTTACTCTCTGAGAGGTTAATTGTCAAGACTCTGTCTTTCAGGAGCTTCCAGGTCAGTAACCGTCAGGGTATAAAGGATACATATAGGTTACTTTCGGAGAGGTTCGTTGGGCAAGACTCCGTCTTTCAGGAGCTTCCTGGTCAGTAACTTCAAGGTGTAGAGGACCCATGTAGGTTGTAGGTCTGCTCAAGTAGTGATCAGGATGTTAACCCATTATGGGCTAGACCAGAACAACCGGTGGGGGTGAGCTCTATCTTTTAGGTGGCTTCCCGAGGGGTGCCGTCGGGGTGTAGAGGACTCGTATAGGTTGCGGCGCCTGCTCTAGCAGTCATCAAGGTGTTAACCCATCATTGGATAGACCAGAACAGCTAGCATGGGCAAGCCTCCATCTTTCAGGTGGCTCGCCAGGGGTGCCATCAGGGTGTAGAGAACTCGTATAGGCTGCGGGTTCGCTCTGGCAGTCATCAGGGTGTTAACTCATCATGGGCTAGACCAGAACAACCGGTGGGGGTGAGCCTCCATCTTTCAAGTGGCTCTCCGAGAGGTGCTGTTAGGGTATAGAGGACCCGTATAGGCCATATGTCTACTCTGGCAGTCATCAGGGTGTTAACCCATCATGGGTTGGACTAGAAAAGCCGGCATGGACAAGCTTCTATCTTTCAGGCGGTCCCCTAAGGGGGTACCGTCAGGGTGTAGAGGGCCCGTATAGGCTACGGGCCTGCTCTGGCAGTCATCAGGGGTTAACCCATCATTAGCTGGACCAGAAAAGCTGGCGGGGGTGATCCTCCATCTTTCAGGTGGCTCCCCGAGAGTGCTGTCAGGATGTAGAGGATCCGTATAGAGTGTGGGGGCTATGCAATGTGCTCGGGCAGATGCTAGGGTTGAGGAAAATGCAAATAAGAGAGTGAAAAATGATTCTTTCATTGAATGTTTACGTGACTTACACATGATATCATTTTAAGTGAAAGGAGTTCCACTGCTTATTAAGTTGGTTCCCTTCCTGACCGGTTAGGGCGTATGACCTATTGCCTCCACGAGTGATAACGATGTAGGGGCCTTCCCAGTTGGGTCCTAGTTTTTCGTGATCCTTCTGTCGGGTGCTCTGGATCATACACTTCAGGACCTGGTGATTGCAGGAAAAACAGAGAAAAGTTAAGGTTAGAAGGATGTTATCTGAATGTCAGTTACATCTCTGCCTTTTGCAATATATCTGATTGGTCGCTAATGTTGCATATTTAGTATCATATTTCCATACTTATTCTTGAATAAAA
Source organism: Agave tequilana (assembly GCA_038442645.1). Classification (NCBI taxonomy): domain Eukaryota; kingdom Viridiplantae; phylum Streptophyta; class Magnoliopsida; order Asparagales; family Asparagaceae; genus Agave; species Agave tequilana. The sequence continues at coordinate 115,953 of JAVJIF010011888.1, read as the reverse complement.
CTTTCCATTGTCCTAATTAATTGTTTGATTTATTTGCAGGCCCAATCTTTAAGGAGATGAAGAGAAATGAGCCCAAAGCCCACCAAAATTCTGAATTAAATCAGAATTAATTCGCACTCAGTAAATCAGGGCAAAATCAAGAGGTTGAAAACCGGTTGAGAAGAATCCTCTCAGAATCGATCGGTTAAAGCCAAGAATCCAAGGCCATTTCGTCAGAATCCGGGACTCAAACTGCAAAACCAACTCCAGATAAAGTCAGAGGGAGAAACCGGGGAGACCCACCAATAGGGTGTGGCCATCTGGCCACACCCTGGCCACGGAAACGCGACAAAAGCCGCGTTTCCGCGGCATTGTTGGGGAGTTAGGGGGAGCGTTTGCTCCCCCAACCTCCCTGGGATCCTATAGATTGGGTTTTCTGCCTATAAAAGGCCATTCTTTGTGCTGAAAAAGGACGCCAATGCAGAGTTAGGATTTAGCCTAGTTTTCATTTGTAGTTTAGGTTTTTCTTTTCTTTATTATGTAATTGTAATGTGTATGTATGCTTAGGGTAGATGATGATTCATGTAAGTAAGAGAGAGAGGCATATGTTGAGAGTGACACCGATGTACCCTCCTCCTTTCTTCCATAGTTTCAAGCAATAAAGGTAACAATTGTTTATGTTCTTCTTTACTTTCATTTTCTTTTGTTTTCGTTTTCCTCTTCTACTTTACCTCGTTTGTTTTTGTTGAGTTTATAAGTGAATTCCAAAGCACAAGTACACCGATGTTATGAGAGTCACAAGTACACCGATGTTATGAGAGTGCCAACGATAGTTCATGAAGACGTTCTCCTCCTCAAAACGTATCACTTCATGCTTGTGCTAGACTTGATGATATAATGCGAACAGGGACTGAGCTCGAGCTTATGATCTATGCGTTGAACGCCTCCAAAGTAAAGGTAGAACAAGCAAAGGTTTCCAAGTAATTCATAAATCAATCTAGGTAAGTATTCTTTACTCTTCTTTCTTTCTTTTCTTTTATTTCTTAGTTTAGATCACCAAGCACCTCTTCCAAATCATTCTCTTTCGACTCACTTGTACATAGTCGCTTTCTTTCGCCGTTTTCTGATTTTTTTCCCACCTTCTTCATCTCTCACTTTCTTCTTAACTTTAACTATTACTTCTTTTTCTCTTTGTTAACTTAAAAACAGAGAAGAACTATCGTTTTGTTTTCTTAACGATTTCAATACAAGAATGTAAACGCTTCTATCGCAAAACCCTCCTTGTGGATCACGACCCGCATAGCCACTTGCTATAGCGAAAGAATTGAGCACTTGCACATCTCCTTTCTTAAGTTCTATAATTTCGTATTTTTTGTGCAGGTTAAGCTTCAATCAAATTTTGGCGCCGTTACCGGGGAGGGTAACGTTGTTTTTATTGAAATCTGATTTTTTTCTTGAAAAATTTTTTTAGAACTAAAACGAACTTTCTTCTCTATTGCAGGTTAAAGGGCAAGCAAAGCAGGAAATTAAAGTTGCGGTAACATATAAGTGGCCTTGGGCCTCTGCTCTAGAAAGCAGAGACCAAGTGCCCTCTGCTTTGTCGTGGATCCGCGGCCAACGCTGCGAAAACGCGGCAAAAAGGAGTGGACTACTAACTATCTTTTTGCAGGGCGGTTTGCTTTGCAAATTGTAGTTTTCTGCAACTTTACTTTTTCTTATATGCCATCACATAAGCCTGCTAATAATCAACAGTAAAGCATTTGTTGAAAAGATAAAAATTGATTAGACGTTTGCATTTTAGGCACGTGTCTTTTCAATTCATTTATTTTTACTGTTGAAGAGTGCTGGAGTAAGGTACGTATGCATTGCATTTAGCATAGGACTCACTTATTGGTTGATTTATATTGCTTTGAGTGAATCTTATTTATCTTGTACACTTGCACAAACTGATCTTAAGGGCACCACCCATTAACAAGATAAGGTGGAGATTTAATCACCCTTCCTTAGCCCAAAAATCAGATTCCAAGCACTCACTAACCCAAGCCTAACTTAAAATGAGTAGACGTTGGCCCTAGGGACATCTCGGACTCAACTAGGAGATTATCCTAAGGGGGAAAGGTGTTAGAATTTGACTCTTGTCAAATCAGTGTCTAGGAAAGGGATTAAGGGCCGAAAGCCCGAAGGTTGGTAGTTATTTAATTAAGGAATGTCTTTGATGGAAAACCTCCCACCAACCTTGCCCTGACCTGGCTGATTAGCTTATGGTCAAAGTCTACATTAAACCTCCCGTGGACAGTCTAACCAGTTAGGAGTCGTCTAGGTCTAGGTCTACCGTAACTTAGGTTAGAATTTTTCTTTCTTGTTTGTTTATTTGTTTGTTTTTCTTTCTTTTTGTTTGTATTCCATTGTGTGATATGGCCTATAATAACAATTTTTCCAACTTCAATAATAATCCATATTACACATCAAACTCTTTTTCGGATATTACCAACCCGGCATATCATGACTTTAACCAACCTAGTGTGCCGGATTGGTCTTATCCGAATCAATATAACCCATGTCCCCCATCGTATGACTATAATTTCCATAACGATTTCAACTCTTCACAGAGTCAGTGGGGATTCACCTACCCCGAGTCCAATTTTCAACCAAATTGTCCTCCTTCTCCACCTAGTCCACAATATTTTCAAGATTCATACTCAGTTCCACCCGTCCAAAATAGGAAACCATCAATTTTGGAAAGGAGTATGCGTGAGTCCAAACAACAATCACAAAATCTGATGGACTCACAATTCACTACCACTTCCAAAACAACTCTTCATCTTTTCAACAAGACAATGAACCCATCAACTATGAAAAGATGCTAGAAGTCATGACTCATGTTCAAAATGCTCGTAATCGTGACATAGATATGATGGTCGAATCTCTACGTTCTCACCGTTGGACCAGTTCTGATGTCACTAACTATTCTGTTAGAGCCGAAGAGTCATGTAGTTTTGGAAATCAAGATTCCATTTCAGAACAACCATTTGAACTTGCCCAAACTCTAAATTTTGAAAAAGATATTGACAGTTTAGCAAGTTTTCCTTTTCCTGAAATAGAACTTGAAAATGAATATGATCCTGAACCCCAACTTAGTGATTCAATTCTACTTCCTGATTCGATTATGACTCCGGTATCTTCACCTGATTTCGATCTTTTCCCCGAGTCAATGTTGGATTCTATGCCTATTCATCATGAAATTGAATCCCCCATCTTTGAGGATCATATTGAACTTGACCAATTATACAATTTTGAAAATCCTATTGACAAATTGGCAAGTTCTCAATTTTTTGATATTGAACTCAATGAGATATGTGACCTAGATTTTTAAATCTGTGATCCAGTTCAACTTTCTGAATCAATATTGACTCCTGTTTTGTTACCAAACTTGAGTAATATTTTAGAGTCAGCTTTGATTCCTCCACCTATCATTCCTGAACTTGAATCACCCATATTAGGTCACATTCCATTATTGGAAAATACATGTGGACTTGAGTTTCAACTCCTTGACTTGGACCCAATTCCTGAACCTATCCCGACTCCTGAACCTTTACTTGACTTAAGTCACCTTCCTGAGTCGGTATTAGTTCCTGTCCTTCCTGAGTTCAAGTCAACCGTTCTATCAATTCATACTCCATTCTGGGACGAGGTGGTTGACAAATTTGACTCCGAAATTAGTTATGGAATATGAAAATTAGATGGGATTAAATATTTAATAAAGATCCTTTATGAATACATCTTTTTAATGGGTTATATTAGAGAAATTGTTGGTGGGTTCCTCCGAACCCAAAGAAAAGTCGATTGGGCCGCGTTTCGTGGACCAATCAGACCACCAACCGAACCACCACCTTACGGTAACACTTTCCTTCCCTTTCTTCTTTTTTCATGCATCTATGCATTAATTCATACATTGAGGACAATGCATGAGATAGGTGTGGGGGAGGGTCTAACATAACTTAGGTTTTTCTTTACTTTAAAAAAAAAACTTTTTGAAAAATAGAAACAATATTTTGACATAGTTTTTGTAAGAAATTAAGTTAATTTTAAGAATAGGAAAATCTAAATTCGGATTTCTTATACTTGGTCAAAATATGATTATTTGTTTGATTTTTAGGGTTAGGAAGAAAATTTGTCAAAGTAATTTAGTCTTGATCTTTACCTTGATGAAATATGCACACTTCATACACTTACACACTTAGGGTTCAAAAACAAAGATTCTTTGCCTTATAAAAAAAATTATAAAAAATAAACAAATCTAATTATTGATTAGCTAGGTGCTTTGGCCTAAGCAAGCCTTAGTATTTATGCGAAAGATAATTAGATAAGTTTGAAAAAAAAGAAAAAAAAAGATAAACAAATCTAATTATTGATTAGCTAGGTGCTTTGGCCTAAGCAAGCCTTAGTATTTATGTGAAAGATGATTAGATAAGTTTAAGAAAAAAATATATAAAATCCTCTGATTAAGCTGGGTATTTGTGCCTAATAAAGCATAAGTATTCACGCCTAAAAGTGGTTCATATAATAAAATCCTTAGTTTTATGGCCTTGTTTGCTCGAGTCCTTAAGTCCTTGGGGTGTCTTCTCACCCGGTGCCCTAAGACCGTTGGTTTGGGAGTCATCGATTAAAGGCTCGTTACATGGGCAGATTAGAAATCCTAATAGAACTAAGGAATAATACCACCAAAAAATATATATATATGTATAAATAAATAAGGCATAAGAGTTAGAGTTAATGAACCCTTAGTCAAAATTTTCACGATCACAAGGTGCATATGACTTAGGGTAAAGTAATAGACTAGATGAGAAGTACAATTTAACTCCTTACCTTGATTGATAACAAATTTTTGAATAGAGACTAAGTTTATAAATGAAAAATTCAGTCTTCCTATAACTTATAGATTGCTTAGATCTTACAATTATATTTCAAATATTTTTCTCTTTCAAAATGCCTTTCGAAAATACTAACTCTTTATTTCTCTTTCTTTATGGATTTTGTGGGTGCAATCCGCTGAAAACCCTCACGAGACAAAACTCGTCCTCTAGGGGAAAGCTAGAGGTTTAACGGCTTGTTGCACATGCTCAGTGCAATCGCGTGACCTGCGAAAGTGGTCTAATAATCCTTAGTATAGTTTAGTTGTTTTGCTCGAGGACGAGCAAAAGATAGGTATGGGGGTGTGATTGGTCGCTAATGTTGCATATTTAGTATCATATTTTCATACTTATTCTTGAATAAAACTTTGCATTGTCCTAATTAATTGTTTGATTTATTTGCAGGCCCAATCTTTAAGGAGATGAAGAGAAATGAGCCCAAAGCCCACCAAAATTCTGAATTAAATCAGAATTAATTCGCAATCAGTAAATCAGGACAAAATCAAGAGGTTGAAAATCGGTTGAGAAGAATCCTCTCAGAATCGATCGGTTAAAGCCAAGAATCCAAGGCCATTTCGTCAGAATCTGGGACTCAAACTGCAAAACTAACTCCAGATAAAGTCAGAGGGAGAAACCGGGGAGACCCACCAACAGGGTGTGGCCATCTGGCCACACCCTGGCCGCAGAAACGCGGCAAAAGCCGCGTTTTCGCGGCATTGTTGGGGAGTTAGGGGGAGCGTTTGCTCCCCCGACCTCCCTGGGATCCTATAGATTGGATTTTCTGCCTATAAAAGGCCATTCTTTGTGCTGAAAAGGACGCCAATGCAGAGTTAGGATTTAGCCTAGTTTTCATTTGTAGTTTAGGTTTTTCTTTTCTTTATTATGTAATTGTAATGTGTATGTAAGCTTAGGGTAGATGATGATTCATGTAAGTAAGAGAGAGAGGCATATGTTGAGAGTGACACCGATGTACCCTCCTCCTTTCTTTCATAGTTTCAAGCAATAAAGGTAACAATTGTTTATGTTCTTCTTTACTTTCATTTTCTTTTGTTTTCGTTTTCCTCTTCTACTTTACCTCGTTTATTTTTGTTGAGTTTACAAGTGAATTCCAAAGCACAAGTACACCGATGTTATGAGAGTGCCAACGATAGTTCATGAAGACGTTCTCCTCCTCAAAACGTATCACTTCATGCTTGTGCTAGACTTGATGATATAATGCGAACAGGGACTGAGTTCGAGCTTATGATCTATGCGTTGAACGCCTCCAAAGCAAAGGTAGAACAAGAAAAGGTTTCCAAGTAAGTCATAAATCAATCTAGGTAAGTATTCTTCACTCTTCTATCTTTCTTTTCTTTTATTTCTTAGTTTAGATCACCAACCACCTCTTCCAACTCATTCTCTTTCGACTCACTTGTACATAGTCGCTTTCTTTCGCCGTTTTTCAATTTTTTTCCACCTTCTTCATCTCTCACTTTCTTCTTAACTTTAACTATTACTTCTTTTTCTTTTTGTTAACTTAAAAACAGAGAAGAACTATCGTTTTTTTTCTTAACGATTTCAATACAAGAACGTAAACGCTTCTATCGCAAAACCCTCCTTGTGGATCACGACCCGCATAGCCACTTGCTATCGCGGAAGAATTGAGCACTTGCACATCTCCTTTCTTAAGTTCTATAATTCCGTATTTTTTGTGCAGGTTAAGCTTCAATCAATATCCACGGTAGCAAGAGCTATGCAGGTCAAATCCACGGGAGGAATGCGATAGAAGCTTTTTGATATTTTTATAAACACTGAGTAGGTTAATAGTCCTTCTTCAAAAAAGAAAGAAAGAAAAAGTCTTTGTTAAGTGTTGGAGGTAGAAAGAATATGAAGATATGATTTGGTTCTGAAAATTAGAGTTTTGAAAAGAATTAAAGGAACATGGCTTACTAATCATCTACTTCCACTAACTTACTAACCTATACTAAATTAAACTTCACTTTGAATCATAAAAACTATACCTTATTGTTGCATTCAATTAAAGAAAGATATATAAGATGGAAAAATCCTATCTGAAATAATCACTAACCAAGGCCTAACATTAAACTATCAAATTTTCTCAAGCATAGAATAAGAAGAATAACCAACATTAAACTATTAAGGCTATCTAAGTATAGAATAAGAAAAACCATTGAAAAGTATTAGCAAATAATAGATTTAACTATCGTCATGTGCCTTCAAGAGTATTAGCTATTTCTAGGGTTTAAGCATGCATAAGATCCAATTGACTTATTCTAACATAAAACTAGAAGTAGTGGTGAGTGGAGATTAATAAGTCATGAAGAAGATTAGCTACTCATGAGGGAATCTAATGAAAGCATGGTAAAAGAGAAAATAAGTAAAAAAAGATAAATTAAAAAGAAAAATCTTTTTTATTGATACTGTCACCTTCACTTACAAGAGCCTCCTCCTTCTTCACAAAACTTGAAGTAGAACTAGATCCTAAAAATTACAAAAAAAATTTGGAAGAGAAACTAAAGAAAAATCCTAAGTTATGATCTCTAATGTAAAGATACTTTTTATGAAAAATTTCAGCTCTTTAAATAGGCCTCAGAGTCAATCACAATAAAATACAAACTGGGAGGTTTAACTCAATCCTAATTCAATATGGGAATTCAATTCTGAATTAATCTACAGCTAATTGGTGTGTTGATTGCTGAATATGACTTATAAAACTGCTGAATTAGAAACAGTAGTCAACATAAGCATCGTATCTCTTTAAGTCCTCTTTCTGGAGCATCTTGAATCATCAAATTTGAATATCTGTAGCGAACATTATGATTTGAATACTAAGAGGTGTCCAGTCTGAATCCTAGTCTGAATTGATTTTAAACTCTATTTAATTTGAATTATCCTTTATATTCCTATCAGGATTAGCTTTATCCCATCCATATTTTAAAAATATATCTTCTGATTTTGAATTTAAATTGTGAAGATGATGATTTATCCTTTCCTCCTCTTGATTTCAAATTGATTTAAATTGAAATTCAAATTTAGATTGGATTAGAGATAAAATAGAAGCTTCTTATATCCTTATCTTCTCATTTAAGTAACTACACACCATAATAAAAAGAGAGTTAAATATCAATGTTAAATAAAGAATAATCAAGAATAAATATGCAAATGTGATGATAATAATGCAAAATTAAGATGCAATCACCAGGTCTCCGACTTGGAATTCCCTGGGCCTCACTTTTTTGTGGTGAGCCACCCGAATTTGCAGTTGTTAAGCTGTGATGCGGATTTGGGCCTATTGACGTCTTTCCTCTGAGTGATCTAGCATTAAATGGAGTAGGGTGTCATTTTGATTAGGGACCCCTCCATCTACCTTGAGTGTCGGCATGTTGATGTTGACCGGGATAATCACTTCTGTCCTATATACCAACGAGAAGGCAGTTTCTCTGGTCAGAATATGTTTGGCGGTCCTGTAGGCCCAGAGTACTCCGAGGAGTTTCTTCGTCCATTTTCCCATGGCTTTGTCCAGTCATTTGCATAAGCTGTCGAGAATGGTATGGTTGCTAATTTCAGCTTGGCCACTGCCTTGTGGGTAGTAAGATGAAGAGAATTGGTGGGTGATATTGTATATGGAGAAGCTGGCTACTAGCTTGCTGGTTAAATTAGTTTCATTGTCGGAGATGATTATGTAAGAGATTCCAAAGCGACACACTATGTTTTGCCAGAGAAATCTGACAATCTGCTACCCGCTGACTTCAGAGAGCGGTATTGCCTCGATCCACTTGGTAAAGTAGTTGGTAGCTACTAGCAAGAAACACAGCTGGCGTTGTTCTCGGGAGAAAGGTCTAACTACGTCGTGTCCCTATTGCATAAAAGGCCATGGGCTAAGCAAGGTGTGAAGGTCAGATCTCGGCTGGTTTGATGCTGGGGCGAACATTTGGCATTGTGGGAATTTTTTTACGTAATTCTTAGTGTCGTTGAATATCTTAGGCTAGTAGTACCTCTGGTTGATGACCTTATGGGCAAGAGAGCGGCCTCCTATGTGGTTTCCACAATCTCTGTCATGGATTTTCTACATCACTCTCCAAGCCTCCTCCGGACTGAGGCATCTCAGATACAGGTCAGAGTAAAAGCTGGAGCAAGATTTTTTGTATGGCGTGTCTCCGAGGAGTATGCACTGGGTGTCCAAGTGTTGAAGTTACTTTGTTTCTACTATGTCGTCGGGAAGTGTTCCGTCCTTCAAGTAAGCAATGATGGGACTCCTCCATCCCGCTGAGGCATTGAGGTGTAGAACCTCTCCAGTCGATTGATGGACGCTTTGATTAATGATATGCTTGATGGGGATTTTTCATCTGAGCTGGAAGTCTGTGGCTGCCTCCAAGTTAGCAAGCGAGTCTATATGGCTGTTTGTAGACCTAGAGACCCATTTGAAGTCGCATCGGGGAATCTTGGACTTCAATTTAAAAACGAGTTGTAGGTACGCTGCCATCTGGGAATCTCTCGTGACGTATTCGCCACTGATCTCATTGACTTCCAGATAGGAGTTGCAATGAACTTCAAGGCTTGTAACTCTGAGGGTAATAGCTGTTCGGAGCCCAGTTATGATAGCCTCATATTCTGCTTCATTGTTAGACATGGGGAAGCCTAGGGTGAAAGACTGTTCAATGATGGATCCCTCCGGGGTGGTGAAAATGACTCTGATTCCTTCCACCTGGCTGTTTGATGCTCCATTAACATTCAAGATACATCCTTTGAATTCGTCAGCGTACTATGTGGTTCTTGGAGTGAAGTTAGCAATGACCTGGCCTTTGATTGATGTTCTCGTCTCGTATTTGAGTCCGTAAGACCTGAGCTCCAAGGCCCATTTTGATATCCTTCTAGTTGCCTATGAATTTTTCACAATGGTCCTCAAGGGGTGCTCAGTAAGAATTGTGATTGGGAAGATTTGGAAGTAGTGTTTGAGCTTCCTCGAGATAACGAAGAGAGTAACACTAGCTTCTCCAGCTTTTGATATCTCATCTAAGGGCCGGTCATGGCGTGACTGACATAGTACACTAGTTTCTGGATGCCTTGTTCCTCTCAAACTAGGGCTTCGCTCACTGCTGACTCTGAAATAGTGAGGTAGAGGTATAGCATCTCACTCGGGGTGGGTTTTGATAGCAAAGGGGTGAAACAAGATGTCTCTTCAACTTCTGGAAGGCCGTTTTATATTCCTCGCTCCAGTGGAAGTCCGCTCTATTTTCTTTAAGGCTTGGAAGAATGGCTTACATTTGTCAGTGGATCAGTTGATGAATCAATTGAGGGCAACAAGATATCCATTCAGCATTTGGACCTCCTTCGCACATGTGGCTATTCTCATGTTCATAATTGCTGGTATCTGGTCGGGATTGGCCTCTATGCCCTATAGGGTGACTAGATACTCAAGAAACTCCTCGGAGGCTACTCCGAATGTAAACTTCTTAGGATTGAGCTTCATCTCTTATTGTCTAAGGAGATCGAAGGTTTTGCTCAGATGTTGGAGGTGATCTGTACGATGCACACCTTTTACTAACATATCATCTACATACACCTCCATGATGTTCCTGATGAGATTCTTGAAGACCTTGTTTACCATCCAATGGAAGGTGGATCTTTCATTCTTGAGTCTGAAGGGCATCACTCTGTAGCAGTAAATTCCCTAACCCATGATGAAGGTTGCCTTCATCTTGCGGGTGCATTTTGATCTGATTATAGCCGGAATAGGAGTCCATGAAGCTAAGGAATTCGTGATCGACCGTGGCTTTACTAGTTGATTGATCCTTAAGCGGGGATAACTATCTTTTGGACATGCTTCATTGAGATTTGTAAAGTCGATATAAACTCTCCAGTTCCCTTCTTTTTCTTCATGAGGACGGGGTTAGAGAGCCAGTCGGGGTAGAACATTTCTTAGATGAAGCCAGCCTGGAGTAGGCAATTGACTTCGTTGCTGATGGTGCACTTTCTTTCTTCATTCATTCTCCTAGGCTTCTTTTTCACTGTCTTAGCGTATGCCCGTATGGAAAGCTTATGACAGATGACTTTGGGGTCAATTCTTGACATGTCGGTGGGAGACCATCGAAGACGTTGAACAGTATTTTCTCCTGGGAGTACAGGCTTGAGCTGACTTGGAGGGTTCTTTCGGGGTGGAGAGGGTCCATCTTGAATGACTCTGGCTCTTTCTCGTCCTGTTGTTAGGATATCCCAACCCGGTGGGTAAGTCAGAGTCTGGTATCCCGCTAAACTTTGATTGCTATTGATCAACAATCCTTTTTAGCTTCTTGTCCATAAAAGAGTCTTCATTAGGTTCTACTCAGGATGCTTTTGCATCTAGACCAATTTCTTTTGGGCTACTGCAGTAATTGTTCTAGCCATCACCTGATCGCCCCTTATATTAGCCGTCTAGGATGGCATGGGGTATTTCAACAACTGATGACGGATGGATGGGACCGCTCTCATCATATGAATTCACGACCTCTCGAGAATTTCATTATAAGGGGATGGGACATCCATGATGCTGAATTTCGTGATGATATTGAATGGATCGACACGGATTGGGAACCAAACCATACCAGGAGAGCGTGGTTTATTTCCATCGAATCATAGAGAAGTGACTAGGTTTGGGGGCTGATCAATTTTCAGGCCAGTTCGGGAGAATCGTCTATCCAATCTAGAGCGTGGCCGTAGAGGATATTAATGCTACTCCCCCCATCCACTAGGATTTTTGATACTTTACAGCATCCGATATGCCCCGACACCACCAAGGCGTCATTGTGAGAGAAAAGTACGGCGTATGAATAATTTAAGAAAAAGACTGGCCCAACAGGAGATGTAGAGGGCAGAGTCACCATCGCTAGATGGTTGTCCCTTCGGGCTTCATTAATGTGGAGGGTTCTCTCCTTATTTGTGGTACCCTCTATCAGGGAGTTTTCAAAGATGATGTTTACTTCCCAGTACTGGATGAGAGTACTGCCAGGGTGTTCTGTTGGGGCCTCATGCTGCCTCTATCCCCTAACCTCCGAAGGTAGTTCGGGGTTGAGAACGAACTCCCGGAGGTATCCCTCCTTGACCAGGTCCTACAGATGCCGCTTAAGGTTCGACAGTCCACCGTGAGGTGCCCCTTCCCTTCGTGGAAAGCACAATGGTCGCTAGATCCAGGCCCTCTTGGGTTAGGTGGGAGGGGTTGGGCCGGACACCTAACCCAAGGCTAGTCTTTGACAGTATTGAAGATCTGATCGATCGATAGTCAGAATGGGAAAAGGTTATGCTCTGCTTCATTCCTCTTACTGGTTCGGCAGCGCGCCTTGATGGCCTGCAGACGGCGGTAGAGTTTTGGCTTAGATTTTTCTTAGAAGGGAATTGTGGCTTCAGCTTCTCGAGCTCAGAAGCCTGTCTCAGGGGAGGACTAGTCGTAATTTGAGTTCCCTCCTCTATTTGGATGTACTTCTGAGCTCGAACAAGAAAATCTCTTATCCTGGTGACGTCATTCTTTACCAGATATTTGTAGAAAGGATTGGTGATCTGCAGTCCGCTGATGAAGGTGGCAGCGACTACATCCTCGTTACAGTTGTATACCAAGGCTATTTGACTCTGAAAATAGTTAACATAGTTCTTCTGGCTCTCCTTAGTTTTCATCTTAACTGTGAGAAGGTGGTTGTTGTTTCTCTAGAATTCTCTTTATGAAGCAAACTAGTTGTAAAACGCATCGGTTACTTCATGAAAATTCCAGAGTGAATCCTTGGCAGCGAATAAAACTAGTGATAGGTGACCCCTTGAGGCTGAATGGGAATGCTCCGCAGAGAAGTAGGTCATTGTGGGCAGAGACTACCATCTTGTCCTGGTACTGTTGGAGATGAAGAAGTGGATGAGAGGTTCCCGAGTAGTGATCAAAGGATGGCATCACAAACTTCTTTAGGAAGCGGAGCGCATGGTGATCTTCCTTGATAGTGGGGAGTCAGTGGGCCTCAACCTACTGTACTTCATCTCTTTTGAAAACTGTTGACTCGCTTGGTTGAGTCGCTCCTGGACTACGTCCGTTATGTCCTCAATCCGAGGGAATTTTGGTGTTTGGGAATGTTGAGTGCCCTTGGAGTCCCCTTCATCTTCGTAGGTCTTCGATCGGACGCGCCTTGAGCTTCTAGTGAAGTGAGCGGATTCCAGTGTGCGTGTTGGCGATGAGGGGCCCGCGGATTTCTTCCCACAGGGGGAGAAGATCGCGACTCCCATTGTACTCCAATCTGTTTGAGCAAACATGTTTGGACATGGGTTGCTACCTCCTTTTCACGGTCAGCAACCTCATGAAGTTGGATCATCTCCGTCTGTTGATCTCCATCTGCTTTCGCATGGAGGAAAGCATTTGGAGAAGTAGGTCACCGCTGAGCGGAGGCTCAGTATATGCTTCTTGAGTGGAGACACAGCATTAGGATGAGAGTCTTCTGCGTCTGAGATGTGGACATCTGATAGGGTGCAGCGATCGTTCATTGGTTCTGCCGCCTCTATCACTTTCGTCGTTCTCTTGGAATGACGGATCGATCGTAGTCTGCTTGACACTCTTCCTCGACTGAGTTATGTTGGTCATGCTGGATAGTTTCAGAGGAAAGTGTAGGGTATTTTAATAGAGAGGCCTCGAGTGTGGATTCAAAGATCTCAATGAAAGCACCAAATAAGTGGGTAATTCCTAAGGAATCAATCCACGCGCCAAAATAGGGAAGTGAATATAACCAAATCACAAAAATGTCAATTGCAAACACAATAAAATATATGGAAAACCCAAAAGGGAAAAATCACAGAGAAAGAGAGAGAAATTCCTCTATGTCAATAGCGATTACAAAAGGGTTTTCTGGAGTCAGGTGAACTTGGTCTCTTTCTCGTTAAAAGGGATCCCCTATTTATACAAGTCATGTCAAATAGATAAGGCTAGAGAATCCTGCTTAGCTTGAAAACCTAAATCTCTTATCTTGTTAAAGGTCAAGCTGAATGCCCTAGTTTGAATCGATATAGGAGATCCATCTCTATCTTGTGGTTCGTGCTCGGCTGTAGATAAGGATGAACTGCTTTCGAGAGATTACTACCTCATTTGAATTAAGATTGGATTTAAGAATAGAGATTTTTATAATTAGATCTGATTCTTTCATTAATCACTCGACCCGTTCAAAATTCAAACTGGGTGAAGATATTGGGTTAAATGCTCTGGAAGTTGCCACACATCGCACATCCGTCGGAGGTTGACTAGATATGTGTCATGATTGGTAGTGAAAAGTGCATTTTTATCATCATATTTACCGTCACATTTTCATATTTATTTATATAATTCTGCACATTTATTAATATTTTGTAATTTATTGTGTGCAGGCCTCGAAATAATAAAAAGAAAGAATTAAAGCCTAAAAAGAGCCCAAAAGCCCATGTTTGAAGCCCAAGTGCATAAGTGCAAATATCAAATGTCAAAAGTGCAAATACATAAGGGCTAAAGTTGCAATTATCAAAGAAGAGGGAAGGATAGACTTCTATCCAACCCTAAACACGTGCAGGATGAGGATAAAAGCCAAAGATAAGAGTGCAGAGATAAGGAAATTCGTTTAAAAGATATTGGGAGATTTTAAGATCTAGGTAACTTGATTCTCAAGTTATCTCGAAATCCCAAGATAAAGAGTCAGGATCAAACTTCCAGAAATAAACGCCAAGATGGACGGATCAGGAGAGGCCACGCGCTTTGGCGCGTGGCCAACCGACACCAGAGAGCCGCGGAAACGCGGCCCAAGTCGCGTTTCCGCGACAGTTTAGATAAGATCAGGGACCGTATTTCGTGTACAGGTTTATCCAGGACTCTTCGCCCTTCTGCACCTATAAATACCCCCTGCAGTGCAACGTACAGAGCGTCCAGAGGCAGAGCCAGAGGGCCAAATCTGGGGTTTAGGTTTTCTTCTTGTAGTTTAGATTTTCTTTCCTCCATTGTAATTTTTATTTTTTTTCCTTTTTGTAAAAACTGAGAGGAGATGATGTTCTCATGGAGGAAGGGATCTACTTGTACTGATGGTGACAGTCGGTGTAAGTTTTATTTTTCCACCATTGTTTAATAATCGAATCGAGGTTTGTTTTTGTTCTTTTATTATTTTTGTTTTTTTTTGTTTTTGTTTAATCTTGTGTATCTCAGTATTTGCTTTCTTCTATTTTCTCTCTAATGTCTTGCCCACCATGAGAACCAACTGCTTCGAGACTACCTAGCCAAAGAAGAGCCCTTGATGGCCTATGGCGATGAACAGGTCTTCATAGTTGTCTTTTATTTCATAGTGTAGATTAAGAAGGCGGACGATCCTATACGCCATGCTTGTACGCCTTCCAAGAAAAGGTAAATCATCGCAACGGTTCAAAAGGTAAGCAGACTTAAGAGGTATGTGTTTCTTTCTTTCTTTCTTTCTTTAGTTTAGATTTCTATCTCTATCTCTCTCAAATTCTTTTCACCACACTTCCTTGTAAATACCATCATAACTAATAAAATAAATAAAAATTTTAGAGAATCTTATAAACGCTTCCATCGCTAGTCCCTCCCAGAGGATCACGACCCGCATAGCCACTGCTACCGCGGATTAGAATTGAGAACCTTGCACAACTACTTCTAAATCTAACATCTTTATTTTTGTGTGCAGGTAAAAACTCAATCATGTCACAATTATGGGAGGGTTAGAAAGTGATCACTACAATAGTGATGCAACAAATTTGATTTGTCCATCAAGCTCCTTATGCATTCACCATCAAGGCACCAATTTCTTCTACATCTTAGAGGAAGACGGGCCTACATCAAATAAATTTGGTGTGTTTTTTGGTACCCATAATTTCTTGGGTCCTTGAATGTTATCTTTTGTAACCAAATATTTTTATTTGAAAATTTTACTCTATTAAAATTTTGCAAGATGACCTTTGAGGTCATAATGTGAATAAATATACACATGGGCATACTTATGAGTATGATGTGTGTTTATGCCGTGGAGTATGTGTATGAATATGTGAAGCCTGTTTTTTTTTTTTTGAAACAAGTATTCCAATCTTTTATGGTCAAAAGCACAATCGCTCAAGGTAGAGCTCAAATAATCAATCCTATTTCTCAAAATACAAATCTCATTTTTGTCAATAATAAAAAAAAGCAATATTAGCATGAGAAACAAAATCTTTTTTTCTTCAAAGAAATACACAACATTTTTATTTTCTTTTAAAGCAAAATCTCTTTGCTTTGAAATCAACTCAACTTCGTTTATTAAAGATTTATTTTCATTTGAAATTACTTCTTTCTCTTTTAAAACAATATCAAGTTTTGAAGATAAAAAAATATTTTTTATTTTCAATCTCAAGTTTTTCCTTTTTAACAAATCATATTTTTCAAGTAGTTCTTGGCAACACATATCAAGCACATTATATGATATATTTTTTTCATCTTCATCAAAATCAGATTCTGAGTTTACCTCAAGGGGGTCATCCCCTTGAATCATGAAGCACATGTGTAAGTAATCACCTTCCTTTTGTATTCACTGTCCGAATCTCATGTTGTAACCTTCATTGCTTCTCTTCCGTCTTTCTTTCCTTGCCATCTTTTTTTGGGAAACTTCTTCTTTCATTCTTGTGATACATTCTTTTTATGTTCTTCACTAGATGAGTGAGTACTTCATCATCTTCTTGCTCATCATTGGAGGTGCTTGGAGTGGCAACACTTTTCTTCTTGAGCTCTCTTTGGGACAATATTAGCTTTCTTTTAAGGTTCACATTCTATCTCTAGTTCATGGGATTTTAGATTTCTCATGAATACGGTGAAGTCCATCTCCTTATCATTCAATTTCTTCAAGGTAGTAGTTTTGACTTTTCAAGCTTTATCAAGTTCTCTAATGATTTTTTGCACCTTTTGGTCATTGTTAATAGGCTTACCTAAAGAAAATGAGTCCATTAGTAATAGTAGCAAAATGTGTAAGTATATCATCAATAGATTCACCATCTAACATGAAAAAAACTATCATATTGGAAGCTAAACAAATCAATCTTTGCTTTCTTAACTTGTGTAGTGCCCTCACGAGTGGTGATCAAAGTGCGCCAAATATCATATGCGCATGTACAATGTATAACTCTTGAAATATCATTAACAATACAAAATGAGCTTTGACATTGGCTTAAATTCTTTAATGGTAATTTTTGGATCATGTGTCCTCATCACTCCCGGGATAAACAAAAGGTTTTGTTATGACTTTGGCTACACGACTACATAATGAATTTAAGAAAATAATCATCTTAACCTTCCATATAAGAAAGTTAAGTCCAACAAACTTAGGCAGACAATTAATAGTTCTATTGGCTATTGCATAGCAAGAAAAATGATTAGCAAAATAATGATCACTCTACGGTAGTTAAACCGAATATCAAGAGCACCTGCTCTGATACCAATTGAAATCACCTAGAAGGGGTGAATAGGTGATGTGCTAATCAAATACGAAATTTAAACTTTAATTACTAAAAAAAAATTAGCACACAAATGATAATCAAGAAGTGAAGCCAAATTTTCAGTGAAAGGCTCTAGTACTTCTCCTAAAGGTTCCTTTTTAATAAGAGTTGAGATACTTAATTGCTTTTTTGGATCAAACAAGTGAAAGCATGTAAAACTATATCAAGCATACAAATATAAGCAAGTATGAGCAAGCAAGATATAAATAAGAGTGAGTAGAGTTTGTTGGTCCAAAGGCCCATCATTTTAGTTTTGATGATGATTAACTCATGTAGCTATAATACTAACGATCTTCTGTTATTTAAGTCTTAGATATTCAATTAAGATCTTAGTTGGTGATTAGTTTTTTTACAAGACTCAAAGTCAAGTTTTGAAGCTAACTTGAATTGATTCAAGAGCTCAAGATTCAAAAGAACACATCTAGCACTTAAGGATGGAGTTGAGCCCAAGGAATCATGGATGGATGCATTGAAACACCACCAAGAACAAAAAAAAGAAAAAGAAAAGAATTTTTCTTTGTAAGATTTAGTTTTGTTAAAATCAAGTTTAGAGATTTAGATTGCTCAAGAGATAGACACACAAAAAAGAGTTACTGTGCTTTGATTCCAAAATTTTGAAAAGATTTTTGATAGTTTATATCGTTTACAAAGTCATATTCTGGATCGATGGATTTATAAAAGAATATTTTGAAAAGATATTTCAAGTACTTACAAACAAGTTCAACTTCATTCTTTGTGTCGATCCTTGATCACACATATTTGAGCTTCAAAGATCTATTTGAACTTATTTATGTATAGAGATTTCAAAGCGTTTAAATGTAAAATCAAAAAGGATTTCCAAAATGTTTTTATTTATGTTTATGGCCCTGTACCAGCCGACAGCCCGGTGGACTGGTTTTGTACGACTTGCACAAGCACAGCTTGTGCACGTTGGTCGACCGCCCAGTCGACCTAGTGTAGGGATTGCTCTCTGTTTGTCTTCATTGGCCAGCTGACCGGTCGACTGACTGAGAAACAAGAAGTCTCTGATGGAATTGGTCGACTGTCCGGTCGACCGGTGTTCCCCAACGGTCAAAAATTTGACCGCTCCGACAGGCTTGTTAAGCCTGGATTAACACTAAATGGCTATATTTTGAAATCTATCTTTTCTGGGTTAATCCATAACAGCTATTTTGGTTTCTATTAGTTGTTTTCATCCCCTATAAATAGTGGGATTGTAGAGAAACCCCAAGAACAATTATTAGTGATAAAAAATATCCTATTTTCTCAAGATTATAAAAGATTTTTAATAGTTTCTCAAGTTTGATCCAAAAATTCCAAATCCCTTGTTTTAGCTTTAAGCATTCATTCAAATCTCTTTAAGTTTTTCTCACTACACAATTCAAAAGCTTCATCTACTCCAATTTGATTATAAAGATTGTTTGTAAGCATTTGTGATCTAAAAGAAGATCACCACTTTCTTGTATTTGAGAAGTTGTAGAGATTGCGGCCTCGAGCGAACTTGTGGGCTCGATTGTAGGTGTTATGACACCGAGTGAGGGACTTGAGGGTCCGTTGAGTTCTTGCGGGAACAAGAGACTTGCGGGTCCAAGAGAGTTCTTGAGGGAATTTGTAGGTGTTGCGGCACCTAATGATCTTGTAAGATCGATTCTAGTGAAAATTCTTCATTGCGCTGAAGATGGGGACATAGAGCAAGTGGCTCGGACCTTAAAATATATCCTTGTGTTTGCGATTGCCTTCTTTCTATCTCTCAACTCAACTGACTCCTTTATATCTTGAATGTACTATTGTGTTAATCATTACATACTGGATATCCTTTGTGCTATATTGCTTTGGTTGCGTGGTATTGTTGTTTTGCTTATACTAGTATTGTTAGATTGCTTAATTATTTCTTAATTCCACATATTTGTCATTATCTTTTAGCTATTCAACTATTCACCCCCTTTATGTGACTTACAATTGGTATCAGAGCTTGGTGCTTTTTTTGGGTCTAACAACCTAGAGTTAAAGATTCTTAGTTTGCTAATCACATTATTTATTTATACACACACATGGATTTTCTTACACCTCCCATGTTTGATATTCTTGACTTTCAAAATTGAAAAGTTAAGATGTCTATGTATCTTAAAACACTTGGTATACATGTTTATCTTACTACTATTAAGGAATCATATTTTGTAAATGGCAAATATCTTGAGGCTAATACGAAAGTCATTAATGCTTTAAAACTAACCCTAAATGATGATTATCTATCTAAGATTTCTAACATTGATTTGACTTTTGTAATGTGAAACATTTTAACCTCTCTTGGTGAACAAATACAAAATGACAAGGAAAGGGACTCGGATGAAGGAAGTGATATCTCTGACATGTGCAACATGGTTAAGGGGATGACCCCCTTGAGGTAAATTTTGACTTTGAGCTTGATAATAATGATGAGATGCTATATGATGAGCTTGCATTACTTTGTCAAAAAAATTTTGAAAAATATGATTTGTTAAAAGTTGAAAACAAATGGTTAAAGCAAGAAAATGATTTCATTTTAAAAGAAAAGGATTCTCTTCAAATAAATTTAAAAGCATTTTAAAAGAAAATAAATCTTTGAAAAATCATGTTACTTTGATTTCTAAAGAAAAGAAGATTATTTTAAATGAAAATAAGTCTTTTGAAAAAGAAAATTATTTTGGTTGAAAAAAAGACTTCTATTTCTCTTTTAAAAGAAAATGATTTTGATTCTCATACTTGTCATGTTTCTCATGCTAATTTTTCTTTATCCTCTACTGACAAAAATGAGATTCATATTTTGAAAAATAGAATTAATTATTTTAGCTCAAATTTGAGCAATTGTGATTTTAATTATATTAGATTGAAAACCTTATTTCAAAAGAAATAAACTCCATATGTTCATGCACACTCTCCATGGCATACACCACATGCACACCACGCTCACACCCATATGTATGCTAGAGTGTACACTTGTACACATTGTGACCGCAAATGCCATCTAGCAAAATTTTACTATGATAGATTAAATATTTTAAGTTTTTTAAATAAGAATATTTGGGTTCCAAATGCTACTAACCCCGAGGACCTAAAAATATTTGGGTACCAAAATTCGCACCACTTGCTTTTAATGTAAGTGTGAGCTCTCACAAGACATGAGAGGATTGATATCTTCGTGGTGGATGCACTCGAAGCTTGATGGAAAAATTCATAGATGCATCACTATCAAGGTGTTTCGGTAGGAGGACCATCTCGTTTTGGTGAAATGGAGATTAGTCATATTCATGTTGGTAACTATCTCTATTCTCCGTCTTATATTATATGCTTTTTAAGTTGATGATTTTTTTTAACATATCATAGTTTTCATGTTTCTTGTTTTAAATGCATAGTCTATTAGAACTTGTGATATACTTATATAGCCTTTGAGATACCCTCTTGATTTTATGCCAAAATCAATTTGTATCTCTTGCGTACTCAACTATTATTTAGGTATATGCGTATATCCTAGTTTTGATGACTCTTGTATTTATACTCATTTGTTTTTAAAACATGTTTTGATGTTTACATGTAAATCTTGCTTTGGTCATATGATTATATGTAAATCTTGTTAAAACTTATGTTATACATGTACAATTCATGAGTTACACCTGATTCTTATGCTTTACATGTTATATTGCTTTTGTGCACTCATTTTATATATTTGATTATACTTGTATGTCCTACTTTTGATGATCTTACATAATATATCATTTTTTATGAAAAAAAATTTCTTGATTTGCATTTTCATGATCAAGTTTTTCACATGTCAAAGTTAAGAAAGAATTTCATATGAATTTTGATGAAATTTAAGCTTTATTGTTTTATCTTCATGAAAATATTTCTTACATGACTTTTGTGCACTCACCTTTGTTTACTCATGATTTTAGATGCATGAGCATATAAATGCTATATAAATTTTGAGTGGTAATTCTTATGTAGTTATCATGTTTCATGAGATATACAAGATTTGATTTATTTTTGAACAATCTTGAACTAGTTTTCAAAAGTAATTTTTTTATTCTTTACTTGGTATGTTTTTAACCATTTTCAATTATTTTTAAATTATTATTTTTGAAAATATCTACCCTAAGTGGGCAGATGATTGGGTGATCATGCCTTGTATATACTTAAATGACTATTGTTTTGACTTGTACATGTAGGTTGGTGATTTCAATGAGTTATACACATAATTCTCATGTTATTTCATTTTATTTTCATTCATGTTTATTTATATATGTATGCATTAAATTTCAAGTGATATTTCATTAACATACATATATATGATTGATTGTGCATGTTCAATAATGTCCACATATATTTTTATTGCATAACTGGTTTCATGCTAAGCTTGGTTTTACTTCAAATTTATTTGTTTTATTTTTAACAAGTTTATGCATTAGTTTTGTGATTATTTCCAAAAAAAAAGAAAAATTCTTTGACTTAAAATGGTATCTATGTTTATATTTAATTACAAGTGGTATTTCAAAATTGGTTTCAATTTTACAATAAGCCAACTTTAAATTAT
The DNA here is from genome assembly GCA_038442645.1 of Agave tequilana. Classification (NCBI taxonomy): domain Eukaryota; kingdom Viridiplantae; phylum Streptophyta; class Magnoliopsida; order Asparagales; family Asparagaceae; genus Agave; species Agave tequilana. The sequence continues at coordinate 94,008 of JAVJIF010011888.1, read as the reverse complement.
TTGTCCTTTTAATTGATTTAGAAGATCAAAATTTTAATTGTTTTTAAAATTTATTTTTGATATGTATTGCTTATATGCAAGGAGCGTTAACTAACGTCTCATCCATATGTAAATTTATGATGAGTGTATTGTATAAAGAAGAACTTGACCTCTCTTATCCATATCGTACACGTATGTAGGGAAAGCTTAACATCTCCATTTTTATATTATATATTATGCTTATGTGGATTAGGGTTTAGTCATCACTTCTCCATATAATGCATATATGCAGGGGGAGTTAACTTGACTTCTCTCCTCTTCATAGATTTATATATACATTTACCATATTCTCTTTACTCCTTTGTTGATGAATTGACAAAAAAAGAGAGAAATTTAGCGTTTATATATGCATGTTATTTCGTATTTATGCATATATGTCTATGTTTGATGTTTAGTTGTAAGCTTCATTGAATATCTTATTATTTATATTTTTATGTATGAGTTAAGAGGGAGTTTTTACAAAGCTTATCTTTATTCCATGTATATATAACTCCATGAGTTTTGTCATCATCCAAAAGGAAGAGATTGTTGGCTGAAAGGCTCATCACTCTAGTTTTGATGTTGATTAACTCATGTAGTTATAGTATTAACGATCTTGTGTTATTTAAGTTTCAGATATTCAGTCAAGATCTTAGTTAGTGATTAGCTTCTTTAAAAGACTCAAAGCTAAGTTTTGAAGCTAACTAAAGTTGATTCAAGAGTTCAAGATTCAAAAGAACATATCTAACACTCAATGATAGAGTCAAGCTCAAGGAATCAAGGATGGATGCATTGAAGCACCATCAAGTAGAAAAAGAAGAAAAAAAAGAATTTTTCTTTATAAGATTTAGTTTTCTTAAAATCAAGTTTAGAGATTTGCATTTTTCATGAGATACACACACACAAAAGAATTATTGTGTTTTGATTCCAAAATCTTAAAGGATTTTTGATAGTTTAGATCGTTTACAAAACTGTATTCTGGATCGATGGATTTATGTAATACCCATATTTTGAAATACATGATTTAATAATATATAATAGTATTTTAACGTGCATTTCTAATTTGTATTAATTATTATTTAATTCAGATGTAATTTATTTTAATTGTACTATTAATTGCATTCATTACTATTATCCTTACTAATTATTTTAGTTGTGGTTTTTAATATTAATTATTACCTATTATTGTATTTTTATATAACATGTAATTAGTATTGTTACTATTTTCTTTCATTTTTCCCAACCCGAAATCCAATAGCTCTTTAGCCCAAACCCACAACCGATAACCCAACACACAAACCCTATATAAAACTAATTTATATCCTAATCCTAACTAATCTAAATCCAAATCCTAACTAACATAATACCTACCAAATCCTAATCCCAACCAAATCCTCTTCTTCTTATTTTTCTTCTTCTTCTTTTCCTCCAGCGTGCCTTTCTCCATGCCACTACCCCTCCTCACCACCCTTCACGCACCCATGAACCGCCATCATCCCATCATCATCTCTTCTGAGCGCCACTTGAACGCCAACAAACCCCAGTCGCACACCTTTCCCATCTCCACCGTAAACCCACAACCATAGCCGGACCACATTAATATCCACCACCCGAGCCCCCTCTCCACCTCCGCGTTGTCGCTGTCAATCACGGTGTTGTCGTGGGAGCCTTTGCCCTGCATACCATGAGCCATATAACTCCTTTCCTCTCTTCTCTAGTCGCCCTTCCTCCTGAGCGCTGCGTGGACGAGCTATTTGACCAGAGGTCCATCACTCTAATTTTGATGATAATTAACTCATGTAGTTATAGTTTACTAATAACCTTGTGATATTTAGTTTCAGATATTTGATCAAGATATTAATAGGTGATTAACTTCAATAAAGGAGTTTTACATGCTGATTCAAGAGCTCGAGCGTCAAGATCGCATATAGTACTCGGTTGGAGTCAAACTCGGTGGATCTTGTTTGGATCGAGTCGGCTTGGAGACAAGAAGTCTTTGGTTTGTGTTTAGTTTAGTTTATTTAGATCTTGTATAAAGATTAGACAGTATTTATATGCTCAAGTTCACATACACACACAAGTATTAAAGTTTATTGGTTTTGGTTTTCGGTTTAACCGATTTTGGATTTCATGTCAAAATAGATATCTTTATATGTATATTGGATTCTATCCATATACAACATGCTTCAAAGTTATTTCAATATCATGTTTTTGTATTTACATGAGTTTTGGAGAAAACGGTTTTCCATTTCAAAAATCTAAGTTTTGAAAGTACGGATTTTATGTTTAAGGCAAATTTCAATATCACAAAAATGGTTCAAATTGTTTATAATATGTGTTGAATTTCTGTCACACATATTTATATTTCAAAGGTATTACAAGAACTTATTTTTGTGGAATTTATGTGATTTTGAGGGATTTAATTGGTAATAAAAAGATAAGTTTTTAAATCCTTTAATCCCTGCCAGATTGCTCTGGTGGTCGACCGGAACGGTCGACCGATGTGCACAAGGATGTGCACATTGCCAGCCTCTTCGGCCGGTCGATCGGGCGGTCGACCGACTATATGCACACCACTCTCGGGTGGGGGCCGGTCGACCAGGCGGTCGACCATTGGCTTTGGCCCGGTCGACCGGGCAGTCGACCGCTGGCACAACGGTCAGAAAAATGATCGTTGGCTGGTCGACCGGGTGGTCGATCGGAAGGGCAAAACTGCCCTTTCCTGCTGCCAATGGGCAGATTTGATTTCGGGTTATAAATATCTACTTCTTTGAGTTTTTAGAAAGCAATTTTTCCCATCTTTACAAGTGTTTAACGGCAAGTTTTTAAAAGAGTTTTGGGCTTAAAGATTTTATTTTTATTTGCTTTTAAAGGGTTGAAAAATTCAAAGAAAAAGAGAAGTCTTAGGGAATTGATTTTGTTCTTCATTTCTATTTTATCCTAGAAGTTTTCCCAAGTATTTTCTTTGTGATTTGATTTCCAAACTCTTTATTTTCTCACACTTGAGCGAGCTATCTATCTATCCTATTTATTAGGATCTTGTTTCATGTGGGAAAATTGGTTTGTAGTTTAGTGAAACCACTAAGAGTTGTAAACCTTCCTTATATCTGTATTATCCCTCTAGTGAGAGGTGACTGTAGAGGTTGAGTTTGTATCCCTCTAAGTCTAGAGGTGATTGTGATTGTTTGGCTTTGAGCCTTATCCCTCTAGTGAGAGGTGACTGTTGTTTGGCTAAGTGCCCATCCCTGTAAGTGTAGAGGTGATTGTTGTTGTGCCTTACCTCTTGTGAAGAGGTTGTATTTGTTGGAGAGAGGAGTTATATACTCCAAAGTTGTATTACCCAAATCCTTATTGGAGGTTCCCTGTGTGGGAAGTCCTGTGTGGGCGATATAATGGAAATCTTTCTGTGTGAAGGCGGGGATGAAGAGCAGTGGCTCGAACCTCGAAACATATCTTGGTGTTTGTGTTTGATCCACTATCTCTAAACTCTCTCTCTCTCTCTTATATTGTGCCTTGCATTATTTCATATTGTTCATATCATACTTATATGCTTGGTAGTGCTTGTCTGTGCCCATACTTGTGTTCAATCAAGAGAGCTTCAAATAGCACCTCAACTCTTATTTAGAGGAATTTAGAGGAGATAGTCTAGAACTCTTTACCAGGAATTCGGCTACACTCTTTGGTTACACTAAGTGTGTTGCAATTTATTTTAATTCCGCATCATTTGACATTGGATTAGCCATACACCTTTTTACCCCCCTCTAGGTGTACTTTCAATTGATATCAGAGCCTACGCTCCTGATATTAGGTTTAATCACCTAGGAGTGAGATATTGGTTAGCTAATCTTGTATATGCATTTGCACTCTTATTCACACACACTCATGGATTACCTTGCCCCTCCCACATTTGATGTTTCTAACATCAATATGTGGAAGCTTAAGATGAGTATGTATCGCAAGACTCTAGGAATGCATGTTTATCTTGCCGCTATAAAGAAATCTTATCTTGTAATAGCAAGAATATAGAGACCAATGCACAAGCCCTTGAGGCACTTAGGAACACTCTAAACAAAGATTATATTTTTATGGTTTCTCATTGTGATTTCGCCTTTGCAATGTGGAACACCTTGACCTCTCCAAAGCTTCAAACGCTAAAATTGTGGAGAAGGAATCTAGTGAGGATGAATCCGAACAACATTGCTACATGGTCCAAGGGAATGACTCCCTTGAGGTAATTTCAAAAATTCAACTAAATGATAGTGCTAGTTCTTCCTGTGATGATTACGTTGACGCCGATGCATTAAATGAAGAACTATTTCTTTTTTGTGAAAACCTTTTACTAAAATACCAACTCTTGAAAAAGAAAAGTTTTAAACTAAAAGAAGAGAATAAGGATTTGTTTTCTAAACTTAACGTGGCTTTGCAAGAAAGGGATGAGATTTCAAATGAAAGGGACTCATTGAAATCCCAACTTGATCTTACCTTAAATGAAAACAAAATCTTAAAAGGTAAAAATAATTGTGATGAAGTTTTGAAGAAAAGTGAAGTTCTATCTTCAAAACTTATTTTTGTTTTAAAAGAGAATGAATCTTTGAAAATCAAAATATTTCTATTTCAAAAGAATTAGATTTCTAATGAAAATAAATCTTTGAAAAATGATTTAAATTAACATGTTTGCCATGCTAATATTGCTTCATCTTCTAGTATACCTATTGCATGCTCCACCTCTTCTTCCATTATTGAAAATGATATAAATATATTAAAGAGCAGTGTTGATTGTTTGGGCTCCACTTTGAGCCAATGTGCCATGAACCACACACGGTTGGAATCTATGTTTTGAAAGAAACAAGTTCCACATATGCATGCACACCATACATGGCATACACATGCTTCTCATGCTCATACACATGACACCATGTATGCTCATGTGTACACTTGTATATATTGTGAACGTAAGGGCCACCTTGCAAGATTTTGTTATGATAGGATACATGATTCAAATTTTGCAAATAAGTTTGTTTGGGTTAGAAAAGGTACTAACTCCCATGGACCCAATAGAGTATGGGTACCAAAATTCACTTCTATTTTATTTAATGTAGGTGTGGGCTCTCACATGACGTGAGAGGTGTTGGTGCCTTGAGGTGAATGCGTTCCGGGCTATATGGTGATACTTTTGGATGCATCACTTTCAGGAAAGTTTGGTGGGAGGACCACCTTGGTTTGAAACTCTAGAGGTTAGCCCTAATGATTTTGGTAACAATCTCTAACTCCTTTTGAAGTTTACATGCTTTCATTATTAATTTTTAGTATGTTTTAGTCTTTCATGATTATTATGTTAAATACCATAGAAATTAGACTAGTGATACACATATGTAGCATTTGAGATACACCTATGTTTATATGGATTGATATTTTTGTGTTCTCAATATACTTTAGCTATTGTGTATATCCTAGTTTTAAAACATGTGCATTTAACTTAATGATCATATTGGTTTATGTTTTTATGCTTCATGTTTTGATTACTTGTTTAGATGTAGTTTTCTTTAAAACTTGTGTATATACTTGTAAAACTAATGAGCCACACTTGATTTTTGAATGTTTGTGCTTAATTACTCATTTGTACCCATTAGATGTACTAATATAGCCTAGTTTTGATGATTCGTGCATTTCAACTTGTATTCCCTATTATTGGACATATTTTTTTAAAAAATAAAAATGTATTTAACTTCATGTATATGGCAATTTTGTTAAAACTATTGGATATACATGTATACCCTTGAGTTACTTGCGTTTCATGCAAAATTTCTTTATGGACTCAATTGTGTTTGGATATGTATGTATACTTTTTGTTTTGACATAACATACATATGCCTTGAAGTTTGATGAAATTTTTTTATGTTTTTTATGTTTTTATAAAGAAATTTCATTTGAGCTTAAATGCCATATTTCCATGATTTTGTTGATTACATGAATTTTTACACTCTATGTTTGATGTTTTCTCATGACTTTATTTTCGTGAGTCTTATGTGCTTTACAGTCGTTGAGTGTCAAGTGTTGAGTGATTTTCATGATTTCATGGATATACTCTTGTTTTATTCCTTACTTGAAGGATTTCGTACTAATGTTCAATATTATCATAAAACTAATTGCGTATTTTTTCATTTTGGAAGAGTTTTCAAACTTGTTAAAACTATTTTCAAATCCTATTTTTGAAGACCCCTTCCATCTAAGGGCGGACGGATGGGTGACCATGCCTTGTATGCTCAAATTGAAAATCTATTTAAACTTGTGCATGAAAGGGAGGTTAATTATGAGTTATACACTTGATCCTCATTGTGTTTTCAATTGGTATCACAATTGATATTTATTTTGTATACTCATATGTTTTCTATATATGTATGCTTCAAACTTCAAATAGTATCAATTTTGATTGGTATTTACATTTTCATACATATATATGTGATTTGATTGTGCTCACTATATCTTTATATCTTAAAGCACAAATTATGTTTATACTAAGCTTGATTTACTCCTTAATGTCAATTATTTTTCCAATTGGTATCTTATGCAAGCTTTTGCATTGTTTTTATTGGTATTTCATAAAGGAGGAGAAAATTCATGTTTTATCTTTCAATTGGTATCTTTCAATCGATTTTATTTTCAATCGGTATCTTACTCCCACTCTTTATGATGAATAATAATATTATTAAATTAATATTTTTTTAATTGGCATCCTACGCTCCTAATGAAAAATATTTTCAATTGGCATATGCTAACATTTTCAATATTTATATCATGTTTCATTTTCAATTGGTGTCTATATTGATATGAGTTATGTTTACATAAAATAAGTTGGTTTTTACTTTCAATTGGTATCAAAATACAAAATATTTTACTTTCAATTTGTTGTTAATTTTATTTGGTATTAAGATTTCTAATATATATATTTCAATTGGTATCAAAAACATACAATGTCTCATTTTCTATTGATATCAAGATTTACAAGAAATTTTAAATTCGTATCAAGATATTTTCAATTGGTATATTTTAGTATCTTAAAAGTTTTATTTACTTTCAATTGGTATCTTAAAAATATTTTTTTATTTTCAATTGGCATCATAAATTGGTATCATGATATTTCGATGTATATCTTTATCATAAATGAAATATTTTTCAATTGGTATCACATTATTTTGATATGTATTGCTTATATGCAATGGAAGCTTAACATTTTCTCTTTATATAGATTCATGTTGAGTGTATCTCATATTGAGGAGCTTGACCTCTCTTTGGTATGTAGTACACGTGTGTAGAGGGAGCTTCACATCTTCTTTTATACATTGTACATTATGCGTTATGTGATTAGGGTATAGTCATCTCTTTTTCATATAATGCATGTATGCAGGGGGGAGTTAACTTTATGCTTCTCCTCTTCATGAATGTATATCGCATATACGTCCTTCTTGTTTGATTTGCCCAAGAGAAAGAGAAATTTGGAATTCACTTTTGTTTTTTGAGTTTATTTATGCCCCTTTGTTGATGATTTGACAAAAGGAAGAGAGAAATTTGGAGTTTGATATATGCATATTTATGCATGATTTCCTTGTTTTATACAAAAGGGAGAAATTTTTTTGAGAATTTTATATATGCATATTTATGTCATTTATATGCATGTTTATTTTTGTTTTCAATTGGTATCAGAGCATATATGTTTTGTTTTCAATTGGTATCAGAGCATATATGTTAATATGTTTTATGCATACATTGAATATCTTTATTGTTTATTGTTATGCATGAGTTAAGGGGAGCTTCTATGAAGCTTAACTTTAATCCATGCATATATAACTCCATGAGTTTTGTCATCATCAAAAGGGGGAGATTGTTGGTCTAGGCCCATCACTCTAGTTTTGATGATGATTAACTCATGTAGTTATAGTTTACTAATAATCTTGTGATATTTAGTTTCAGATATTTGATCAAGATATTAGTAGGTGATTAGCTTCAAGAAAGGAGTTTTGGAGTTTTCACATGTTGATTCAAGAGCTCAGCGTAAGATCGCATATAGTACTCGGTTGGAGTCAAGCTCGATGGATCGTGTTTGGATCGAGTCGGTTTGGAGACAAGAAGACTTCAGTTTGTGTTTAGTTTAGTTTGTTTAGATCTTGTGTAAAGATTAGATAGTGTTGATATGCTCAAGTTCACATACACACACAAGTATTAAAGTTTATTTGTTTTGATTTTTGTTTAACCGATTTTAGATTTCATGTCAAAAACATAAATAGATATCTTTATATGTATATTGGATTCTATCCATATACAACATACTTCAAAGTTGTTTCAATATCATTTTTTTGTATTTACATGAGTTTTGGAGAAACGGTTTTCCATTTCAAAATTCAAGTTTTAAAAAATATGAATTTTATGTTTAAAGCAAATTTCAATATCACAAAAATAGTTCAAATTGTTTATAATATGTGTTGAATTTTTATCACACATATTTGTATTTCAAAGATATTACAAGAACTTATTTTCGTGGAATTTATTTGATTTTGTGAAATTTAATTGGTAATAAAAAGACAAGTTTTTAAATCCTTTAATCCCTGCAGGATTGCTCTGGCGGTCGACCGGACGGTCGACCAGACCAAGAGCCCGTCGACCGGAATGGTCGACTGATGTGCACAAGGCCGTGCACATGGCCAGCCTCTTCGGTCGATCGACCGGGCGGTCGACCGACTGAACGCACCCCACTCTCGGGTGGGGGCCGGTCGACCGAGCGGTCGACCGTTGGCTTTGGCCCGTCGACTGGGCGGTCGACCGCTGGCACAACGGTCAGAAAAATGACCGTTGGCCCATCTACCGGGCGGTCGACCGGAAGGGCAAAACTGCCCTTTCCTGCTGCCAATGGGCACATTTATTTTTGGGTTATAAATACCCACTTCTTTGGGCTGTTTTAGACAAGTTTTTAGAGAGCAATTTTTCCCACCTTTACAAGTATTTAACAGTAAGTTTTTAAAAGTGTTTTGGGCTTAAAGATTTTATTTTTATTTGTTTTTAAAGGTTGAAAAATTTAAAGAAAAAGAGAAGTCTTTGGGAATTGATTTTGTTCTTCATTTCTATTTTATCCTAGAAGTTTTTTGAAGTATTTTCTTTGTGATTAGATTTTCAAACTCTTTATTTTCTCACACTTGAGCTATCTATATATTCTATCTATTAGGATCTGGTTTCTTGTGGGAAAGTTGGTTTGTAGTTTAGTGAAACCACCAAGAGTTGTAAACCTTCTTTATATTTGTATTATCCCTCTAGTGAGAGGTGATTGTGGAGGTTGAGTTTGTATCCCTCTAAGTCTAGAGGTGATTGTGGTTGTTTAGCTTTGAGCCTTATCCCTCTAGTGAGAGGTGATTGTTGTTTGGCTAAGTGCCCACCCTCTAAGTATAGAGGTGATTGTTGTTGTTGTTGGCCTAGAGGCCTTCCACTCTAGTTTTGGTGATGATTAACTCATGTAGTTACAGTTTACTAATAATCTTGTGATGTTTAGTTTCAGATACTTAACCAAGATATTAGTAGGTGATTAGCTTCAACAAAGATGTTTTGAAGCTTTCACATGGTGATTCAAGAGCCCGAGCGTCAAAGTTCATATCTAGCACTCGTTAGAGTCAAGCTCGGTGGATCACGTTTGGATCGAGTCGACTTGGAGACGGAGCTCTACAAGAAGACTTCGGTACATAGTTTAGTTTTAGTTTAGATCCATTTGTTAAAGATTAGATAGTGTGATATGCTCAAGTTCACAACACACACACACACACACACTTGTTTAAAGTTTTATGTTTATTGGTTTTCGGTTTTTGGTTTAACCGATCTTGGTTTTCATGAATAGATAGAATCAAAACAAGTTTACATGGTTTAATGTATATTAGATTTATTCTATATACATGCATGCTTCAAACTATTTAAACAAACTTAGTTTGATAGTCTATTTTATGAGTTTGGAGTTTTGGTATTTTAACAAAACTTATTTTTGGTTTTAAAGTCAAAACATTGATATATATCTTTCATGTATATTGGATTATATCCATATACTATATGCTTAAAGTTGTTTAAGTATCATGTTTTTGTATTTGGATGAGTTTTGGACAAAACAATTTTTCATCTCAAAAATCCAAGTTTTGGAAAATACGAAATTTGGTTTTCGGCAAAATTTTCATAACACAAAAAGAGTTCAAAATGTTTGAAACTTGGTTTGATTTTTACTCAAACAAGTTTGTATTTCAAAGATCATGCAAGAACTTATTTTTGTGAATTTTTAGAGATTTTATGGGATTTAATAGGATAATAAAAACTCAGTTTTCAAATCTTGTATTTTGCCTGCCAGGCTCTGGCGGTCGACCGAACGTGCACACAAACGTGCACAAGGCTATTTGGTTTGGCCAGTCGACCGACTGTAGTATCCTTACTCTCGGGTAAGGACGGTCGACCGGGCGGTCGACCGGAGGTTAGCAACGGTCAAATTTTGACTGTTGGCCGGTCGACCGGATGGTCAAATCTGACCGTAATTGGTGGCGAACGGCTAGTTTTTCAAAGAGGCTATAAATTGGGTTTTCTCTTAATAGTTTTTAACAAGTTTTTTGGAGAGCTTATTTCTAATCTTACTAGTGTTTTTGCAGCAATCAAAAAGAAGTTTTGGGCTTTAAAGTTTACATTTGATTTGGTGTTTTTCTAGGGTTTGGAAAATCAAAGAAAAGTGATTTTAGGAAAAGTGTTTTTGTTTCAACTTCTTCATCCTTATTTCTAGTTTTTTCCAAGGATTTTCTATGAGTATTTATTTTCCATTCCTTTAGTTTTTCTCACACTTGAGCTTATTATTCTATCCTATCTATAGGATCTTTGTTTTGTGAGAAAGAATTGGTTTGTGATCTTTTGATCACTAAGTTGTAAACCCTCCTACTTTGTGTTATCCCTCTTGGGTAGAGGCTGATTTTGGAGTGGTGGCTTTGTGCCCTATCCCTCTAGTGAGAGGTGATTGGTTGTTGGCTTTGTGCCCATCCCTCATTTGTGAGGTTGATTGAGTTTTGTGGTGGCTTTGTGCCTAACCTCTAAGTCTAGAGGTTGTGTTTATAAAGAGAGGAGTTGTGTACTCTCGGTTATTGTATTGCCCCAAATCCTCAGTGGAGGTTCCCTGTGTGGGAGTCCTGTGTGGACAAGTTAGTGAAAATCCTTCTGTGTGAAGGCGGGGACGTAGAACTAGGTGCTCGAACCTCGAAACATATCCGTGTGTTAGCGATTGATCCATTGACTCTCTATCTCTCTCTTTACTTTGTGCCTTGCATCATTTCATATTGCTCATTCATTATATGCTTGGCTTGTTTGTGTGTGCCTCACTTGTGCTTAACCACGAGAGCTTCACATAGCGACTCAACTCTTATTCAGAGGAATCAAGAGGAGTTAGTCCAGATCCCTTCACCGGGAATTCGGCTACACTCGTTGGTTGCATTAAGTGTTGTTGCAATTAAGTTTTTTATTTTCGCATTTTGTTCATTAGATTAGCCGTACACGTATTCACCCCCCTCTAGGTGAACTTTCAGTTGTGCCTTGCCTCTTGTGAAGAGGTTGTATTTATTGGAGAGAGGAGTTGTGTACTCCAAAGTTGTATTACCCAAATCCTCAGTGGAGATTCCCTGTGTGGGAAGTCCTGTGTGGACGATATAGTGGAAATCCTTCTGTGTGAAGGCGGGGACGTAGAGCAGTGGCTCGAACCTCGAAACATATCTTAGTGTTTGCGTTTGATCCACTATCTCTAAACTCTCTCTCTTATATTGTGTCTTGCATTATTTCATATTGTTCATATCATACTTATATGCTTGGTATTGCTTGTGTGTGCCCATACTTGTGTTCAATCAAGAGAGCTTCAAATAGCACCTCAACTCTTATTTAGAGGAATTTAGACGAGATAGTCCAGAGCCCTTCACCGGGAATTCGGCTACACTCTTTGGTTACAAAGTGTGTTGCAATTTGTTTTAATTCCACATCATTTATCATTAGATTAGCCATACACCTATTCACCAACCTCTAGGTGTAATTTCACGATCCTCTCGACCACAACCCTCCTTCATCTCTTCAACTCCCACAGCCACAACCACCTTGCCTCCAGCGAGCTCCGTCGCCTTGCCTTGCCTCGCTCCACTTGCAACCTGCCAACGCCACCTTCCCCAACAGCCCTCGGCCATGTCCCCCCTCCTTCACATGCATTACCTCCTCTGGCAGCCTTAGGAGCTATGACCAAGCCGTGTCCACCTCCTCAACCACCACCAGAATTCCCCCTCGACGCCGTCGTGCCGTCAGAGCCGAGCACCACCTATGCACTGCCCCTGCGTGAGTCTTCTCCCTTTCTCACGTTCCTTTTCCTTCTATTTCTTTCTCTCTTCTCTGCAAATATGAGTATATATATAATGTGTATGTTAATTTCCCCTGTGTATCTGTGTTGTGTGTGTTTGGTGCGTGTGTGTTATGCGTATATATGTGTGCTGCATGAATGTCTGAGTATATGTGTTCATGTGTGGATATGCATGTGTGAATGTATGTAAGTGTGTGTCCCTCTAGTGTGTGTGTGTGTGTGTGTGTGTGTGCACGCGCGCGCGCGTGTAGCCCTCTCTGTATATTTGTGTATGTGTGCGAGTGGGTTCATGTACCTCTCTCTCGGTGTTACAGTTGCATAACCAACCCAAAATTTCAGATCCGAACTAAGAACAAAAGATCCGAAGTTGTTTTCATAATGGACCTGGCACGCGAGACGATTCAAAGATCCAGACCACTTCGTTCAGTGCAGACCTTATGGCGATTCAGACTCGGAACCGCGTCATTTCATGTGACTGTTTGCTTTATTTGTTTATTTTATTTGAGCTCTTAACTCTATCATTTTATGTGAGTTAATGAAATATTGATCTATTATTGCATGTGAATATATATTTGTTTTCGACATTATTCTGTTATATATATAATTTTGTTGGCGAGTATATCAATTGTTTAAAAATAGAGTTTAGTACTGGATCTATGATTTGAATAGTATGAGAGTTTGTGGTGATTTGAAACTTACATGATAATTATCTAATGGTGATCGATTAATGACTATTAGATTATGCCATTTTTTGTATAAAATATTAGGAGACGATTAACTTGGGATACTAAGAGTTATTTTATGATTTTGAAGATTATTTATATTGATCGGGGAATTATTCTGTGAGAGATGATTTAGATATACTACAGATGATTCATCAGATGTATCTTGATATTTATATGTTTATAGATTTGTTATTTTATAATTGAGATATTATTGTCCTATCATTTCATGTTTAGATATTTATCACTTCAGATTCGGATCTAGTTGTGATAATCTAAGTATATAAGTTGGATTGATCTTAAGTTGATTGGTTTATTATTGTGGATAGATGGTAAGCTTTTATGTGAATACAATATCAGACATAAATTTGGTGATAATTTAGATGAAAATTAAATTGGGGGTTTTTAGTATTCATTTAAAAGTGATGTAGCTTTATTAAAAATTGGATCTTATTGGATTTATCAGCTGACTCAAGCAGAGTATGGATTGACTTGGGTTTGAGGAATAGGCATAGATTGGGTTACTTGACTTGGTGGATTATATATATAATTGATTTGTTACTTGGGTCTCTGAATCTTATGATTGACCATGATGGAAGTGGAAGTCGATTGATGATCTTGATCGGATTAGATAGAGATGATCGTTTAGATGTGGCAGAGTAGATATTTATTTCAGTTTGTTGGAATTTAAATACACCAGTGACTTAGAGGATGGATATATCGATGACTCAAAGGATTAGAGTAGATCAACAAAAATGAGAGACTGATTGTTAGTCTATTGAGATTGTGGTTTACTGTATCGTATACTCTAATACGGACTTAATATTTAATGTTCACGATGAGTGTATTGAGATTATGAGTTGATGGACCAGTTACCGATATATCCTTAGTGCAGATGGATAAGATGTTGATCAGTTTTGCGTGAGACTATCTATTGATCAGTATTCTAACTTGTTATTGTATCATTTTATGTTTCTGAAAATTACTAAAAAAATATTGTCAGACTGTAACACATGCATTGTTCTACTTTTTTACCGTTTACATGGTTATATTGTTCACATTGATATTATCACTATCATTAACATTGTTACTGTCCCTATATCATCCCAATAATCTAGGCAACATGGGTATTGATTGATTTAAATAATAATATAATTGGATAACTTACATCAGGACTGAAAAATTGATGGAGGAAACAACGTCTGTATTTTGGGTAGACCTAGGATATAGGTTGCGCAGCCGAGATACAATTTCATTGTAGGGTTTCAGAAGATGACAAACATTTCGTATTGCTCACATTGTTATTGCTATTGACTACCTAGCACGAGGACCTGGTTTAGCGCCAGGTGATTGGATCGTGACTCTGAGTATGTACGAAACTCACCTAAAGTATGGATAATGTCTCCTTCTGTCAGTTTCAACAACATATTGTAATCACCTAAAGGGGTGAATAGGTGACTAACTAATCTAATGGTCAATTAATGCGGAATTAAAACTTATTTAATGCAAACTAAAACTTCTTAAACTAAACACCAAGTATAACACAAGAGTGTAGCCGGATTCCCCGTGAAGGGCTCTGGACTAACTCCTCAAGATTCCTCTAAATAAGAGTTAAGGTGCCGCGTTGGCTCTCTTTGTTGAATACTAGTGTTAGCAAATAATCCCCAAGCATAAAAAAATTAAGCACACAATATATCTAGCACATAAAGATAAAGACAATATAAGCATGCAAGATATAAAGACACGTAAGAGATAGAGAGAGCAATCACAAACACGGGTATTTGTTTCGAGGTTCGAGCACACTTGCTTTACGTCCCCGCCTTCAACACTTGAAGGATTTTCACTATAAACCGATCCCACCGGATCACTCGGTGCCGCAATACCTACAAGGCGAGTTCACACTTGAACTCCTTGGACTCTCTAGTCCCTTCACTTGTTCCCGCAAGAACACACCGTAAGCCCACTAGCTCGCCAAGGCCGCACCTTAAACACCGAGTTCACATAGAACCCGAAACAATGCGAACACACACGTCCGCCTCCTCAAAGCACAAGAAGAAGTCTTTGGTGATCACAACACTTTGATCACTTAAAAATAATCTCACAATAACACTCCTATAGGATGAATATATCAATGGATAGCTCAAGTATTTGTGAGAAAAATTAGGATTGAAATTGTGGTGAAAAACACAAGAAATCACTTTTCAAAACACTCTTGATAGACACTCTTTTGATTTGGAAATGTAGCTCTAAAACATGTGGATATAACCACTGAAATGGGTATGCAAGACTAGCCCAAAACTCTTCTCAAAATCTTATCTAAAACAGCCCAAGAAAGTCCCCTTTTATAGGCCACTCAAAAACTACCCGTTACAGCCTAGTCAGCAGTTCTGACTGCTATCGGTCGACCGGCCCGGTCGATCACCAACGGTCAGAAATCTGACCGTTGGAGCCTCGGTCGGCCGGCCCGGTCGGCTGGCCCGGTCGACCGTGGCCTGGAACAGAGAACAGAGCTCTCTGCCGGTCGACCGGGTCAGTCGACCGGCCCTCCAGCCAGACTGGCGTGCACGTTTTGTGCACGTCGGTCGACCGACTCCTAGCTCGGTCGACCGGTCCGGTCGACCGGTAGAAGCCAGGACAGAATTTTTAGGGATTAAAAGGTTGACTTTTATCTTAAATAAAATCCCATAAATTTACAAAAAATCTACAAAAATAGGTTCAGTATTATACTTTGATAAACAAACATGTTTGAGTAAAATCAAAACATGTTACAAACATTTTGAACTATTTTTGTAACTTAGAATTTTTGGCTCAAAACAAAAACTGTATTTTTCCAAATTGATTTTTCCAAAACTTATTTTTTCAAAACTTTTCCAAATACAAAAACAAGATATTTTAAACACTTTTAAAGCATAGAGTATATGGATATGATCCACTACACATAAAAGATGAAATATCTATGTTTTTTGACAGTAAGCACTAAAACGGTTTTGGTTAAAAACACATGTATATAATAAACTCCAAAAATCAAACCGGTATTTTGCCAAAATGAAAAGTCTTTTATGAAAACTCATCTAAATCAAGAGTGTGTGTGTATATGGTATACTTGAGCAATCCACCAACTATTCTATCCTTTACATTTTAACTAAAAATAAAATCTTAACAAAACAAACCTAAACTCAAGTCTTGATCTTGAAGGTCTTCACTTGAAGTCTTCACATCTTCTTGACTTGGTCAAAACTTGATCCAAAGAGCTAGACTCCTCTTGAGTACTTGATGTGGTCTTGATGCATAGGCTCTTGAATCAAACCGTGTTAGCTCCAAAACTTGACTTTAAATCCTTTGTTGAAGCTACACACATACTAAGATCTTGATCACAAATCTGAGACTAAATAAACACAAGATCATTAGTACTATAACTACATGAGTTGATCATCATCAAAACTAGAGTGATGGGCCTTTGGGCCAACAATCTCCCCTTTTTGATGATGACAAAACTCATGGAGTTATATATGCATGGATTAAAGTGAAGCTTCAAAGAAGCTCCCCCTTAACTCATGCATCACAATAAAAAATAAGATATTCAATGAAGCACATGATACTAAACAAATGTATGCATCAACTAAGAGAGAGAAACATGCATAAATCAAACATATTTTTCAAAACCTTCTCTCCCTTTTTGTTTAAACTTTTAAAAATATTCTTCCTATTTCTAAAACACAAGATGCATAAACTCAATATATGCAAAAACACAAATATGCATATATAAACTCAAAATCTTTCTCTCCCTTTTTGTCAATCCATCAATAATGGGGTCAAAGAAAACAATAAAACAATGTTCTCCCCCTCTTTGTCAGAAACAGAAAAAATTAACAAAGGGGTGAACTCAAATCAATCAATAAAAGATATATGCGATATACATTCATGAAGAGGAAGACGCTAAGTTAACTTCCCTACATACATGCATTACATGAAGAAGGGATGACAAGCCCTAATTCACATAACATATAATATGCAATGCATAAGAGGAGATGTGAAGCTCCCCCTACACGTGTACCGCATAAAGAAGAGTTGTCAAGCTCCTTAATATAAGATACACTTAACATGAATCTATATGTAGAAGAGATGTTAAGCTCTCCTTGCATATAGGTAATATAAATCAAAACATTTTTAAGTCAAATTTTTAATAATTACTTAAAATAAAATTTGAAATTTACTCAAGGTAATAAAACACATTTTGAGATACCTTTGTAAATAAACAAAATTTTGAGATACCAATTGGAACTAAAACATATCAAAACATTTTACCAATTGAAATTTTGATACCAATGAAGGAAAGTATTTTATATTTTGATACCAATTTAAATTTTCAAGGATACCAATTGACATAAATAATTCAATAGATACCAATTGAAATATATTATACATTTTGATAAAAAAATACCAATTGTAAAAAAAAATACCAATTGAAGATAATGCATAAGCTTATATAAAAAGTACCAATTGAGAAATCAATTGAAAATTAAGATTTGAATTAAGCTTAGCATAAACATACTTTGTGCTTTTAACATATAAATATCTTGAAAATCAAGCACAAACAAATCATATATATGTATGAAAAGAGAATACCAATAGAAATTGATATTATTTGAAATGAAGCATACATATATAGAAAACAAAATATAAGTATATACAAAATAAATATCAATTAAAATACCAATTGAAAATAACAATGTAAATCAAGTATATAACTCATAATTACCACCCTTTTTATGCACAAGATAAAAGATTTTCAATAAGGCTTACAAGGCATACTCGCCCATCCGTCCTCCCTTAAAAGGGTTTGGTAGGGTTTTCAAAAATAGAGTTTGAAAAATATTTTTATAGTGAAAACACTACCAAATGTAGAATAAATAACTAGTTAGATTAATTTTTGAAAAACTAGTTAAAGATCCTTCAAAAACATGAAACCAAATCATATGTATATCATGAAGCATACTAAATACATAAAGTTTGACACTCAATGGTCCATAAAGCTCAAAATGATCATGAAACGTAGTCATGAATAAATAAATAAAGTGTGAGTGTACAAGAATCATGTAATTAGCATTTTCATGAAAATAGCCAAAGAAGCTCAAAAAACAAACATGAATATCATTTTATCATAAAAATCATTTTTCATTTAAAAATAAACTTCTAGGTATATGTATCTTTTTATCCAAAACTAATAATATGCATACATATCTCAAACATAAAAAGAGTCCATAATGTAAATTGCATGAAGGCAAATGACTCAAGGGTATACATGTATATTTATTAGATTTGAATAGAAATGCATATACATGAAGTAAAAACATGAAAATTGGAAAAACAGTGTAAATGAGAGAATCATCAAAACTAGGCTATACATGTGCATGTAGTGAGTACAAATGAACAATGAAGTGCAAACATATGAATCAAATGTTGCTCACTACTTGTATACGTATATATCAAAGTTTTGACAAAAACTACATTTAAACAAGTATTTACCACATGAAGCATAATCATAAAACATGAACATTTTAACAAACACTAAAACATGCTAAAAAAATATCATCAAATGAAAGCATGTAAATAAACTAGGAGTTTTAGAGATAGTTATCAAACTAAAGAACTATGCTCTAATTCTCCAAAACATGGTAGTCGTCCCACCAAACTTCCTTGATAGCGATGCATCAAATGTGTGTCCATCAAGTCCATGTGCATCCACCATCAAGGCACCAACTCTCTCACGTTTTGTGAGAGCCCGCACCTATATCAAATACACAAGGTGAGAATTTTGGTACCCATTTTCTTTTGGGTCCACGTGGGTTAGCATCTAATGGAACTCAAACATTTTTCTTAGCAAAATTAATATGATGTATCTTATCAAAACAAAACTTTGCTAAATGGCATTTGCAGCCGCAATGTATACACTTGTACACTCTACTATGAACATGTGAATGAGTATGATCATGACGTGCAAAGTTAGCATATGCATGATGTGGGTGATGTGCATGAACATGGGGAACTTGTTTCTTTTGAAATAAGGATTCCAATCTTTTATGGTTAAATGCACAATTACTCAAGGTTGAGCTTAAACAATCAATTCTATTTTCAAAAATTTAACTTCATTTTTATCAATAGTTATGGAATGAAAAACATGATCAACAACCTTTTCTTTGTAGAAACATTAACTTTTTCTTTTTCAACAATTTTTCTTTTTAAAGAGTTATTTTCTTGCAAAGCAACTTCTTTTTATTTTCCCACCAAAATAATTTTATTTTTCAAAGCATTATTTTCTTCACACAAATCATTCAATTTAGAAAGCAAGGAAATATTTTCATTTTTCAAATTTTCATTTTCTTGTTCAATGCATGCAACTTTATTTTTAAAAGAATCATTTTCTTTTAACATGCAATCAAATTTCTTTTTCAAATTCTTGTTATCCTTTTTAATCATGTCATATTTTTCAAGTAATTGTTGACAAAAGATGTAAGCTCATCATATGACATATCAACATCTTCATCTAGCTCGGATTCGGTGTTTACCTCAAGGGGGTTATCCCCTTGGACCATGTAGCACACGTTGGAAGCGTCACTTCCAACATCCGAGTTGCTCCCTGCATAATATTATTCTTTTTCGCTAAGGGAGAGTATGGTATTACAAACTACAAAAGCCGAATCAATGTTAGCAACCCTAGATAAATAATCATCAATTAGGGTAGATCTTAAAGTATGTAGGGCTTTTGCATTAGCCTCAATATTTTTGCCATTTAGACAATAAGAATCTTTAATAGTGGCAAAATAAATATGAATCCCTAAGTCTTTGAGGTACAAAGACATTTTAACCTTCAAAGTTTGGATGTTAAGAATGTCAAAGGTGGGAGGTGACATGAAATCCATGGTGTGTGTACAAATGTTGTGATTAGTTATAAATGAGAATCTTTAACTCTAGGTTGTAAGACCCAAATCAAGAGCACTTGGCTCTAAAACAAGTGGAGAAAACCTCTCAAAAGAGTAGGAAAAACTGGTGCTAAAACCCGCTTAAAATCTTGTTGAAACAGTCCATATAAGCCCCCTTTTATAGGCTAGAAAACTAGTCGTTACAGCCCAATCAGCAGTTCTGATTGCTGTCGGTCGACCGGCCCGGTCGACCGCCAACTGTCAAAAATCTGACCGTTGGAGCCTCGGTCGACCGTGGCCTGGAACAGAGAGCAGAGCTCTTTGCCGGTTGACCGGGGCTTTCCAGAGAGCAGAAGCTCTCTGGCGGTCGACCGGGTCAGTCAATCGGCCCTCCAGCCAGACTGGCGTGCACGTTCTGTGCATGTTGGTCGACCGACTCGGTTGACCTACTCCTAGCTCGGTCGACCGGCAGAAGCCAGGACAAATTTTTTAGGGATTAAAAGGTTGACTTTTTATCTTGAATAAAATCTCATAAATTCACGAAAAATCTACAAAAATAGGTTCAGTATTATACTTTGATAAACAAACATGTTTGAGCAAAATCAAAACATGTTACAAACATTTTGAACTATTTTTGTAACTTAGAATTTTTGGCTCAAAACAAAAACTGGATTTTTCCAATTGGTTTTTCCAAAACTTATTTTTTCAAAACTTTTCTAAATACAAAAACAAGATATTTTAAACACTTTTAAAGCATAGAGTGTATGGATATGATCCACTATACATAAAAGATGAAATATCTATGTTTTTGACAGTAAGCACTAAAACGGTTTTGGTTAAAAACACATGTATATAATAACTCCAATTTCGCATTATTTGTCATTATCTTTTAGTCATTATCTTTTAGCTTCATCTATTCACCCCTCTCTAGGTAATTTACATAGTTGAGTTGAGAGATAGATGAACAATTGCAAACATGAGAGAATTGTTTCAAAATTCATGCCACTTGCTCTATATCTTCGCCTTCATCGTAATGAAAGATTTTCACTATGCACGATCTCGCAAGATCACCCACGATATAAGTTTTCTCAAGAATTCTTGAACCCACAAGTTCCTCACTCGTGTCGCAACACCTACAATATAAGCACGCAAGCTTTCTTCGAGGCCGCAACGTTTAACTACTTTAAATACAAGATGGAGATATTTGGTGATCAACTCTTTGACCATAAACAAAGAACTTCTCATAAACAAGGATCATATAGGATAGATAGAGATGATGTCTTAAGTGTTGGCTCAAGGTTGCAATCACCCGGTTTTATAGTTTTGATGATAACAAAATATATGTATTTATTTGGTACTAATAAAGTTCAAGTGTTTAAGTATACTTTAGGGTTCTAAGGATTTAAGGAGTTTTCTTCCTTTAAAGGAAGATATTGAAGATTAAAGAAGATTCAAACACGGGACTAAAAGATCAAAGCACTCGACGTCGCTAATGGAGAAGCCCGTTTGAAGATCTCGTAGTCACCTAGAGCCTTGTAAGGTATTAGTTTGTTAAAGTGTAGAATATAGTTATGATGTTCAAGAAGTTACACACACAAAATACATGATTTTGAAAAATATAAGTTTTGATAGTATTGGTATTTTGCATGTTTGGTTTTTGATACATGTCTCATAATTTTTCAAATTTTATAACAAGTTTAGAACATGTATTTCATCACCTATACATTGCTACATTGCCTATAAACCAATACAATACTTTGAAAATATTTGAAACTCAAAAACTATCTAAAAAACTGTTTCAGGCCAAGTCGGTCAACCAGACGGTCAACCGGTGCCCATTTCAGGCCAAAAAAGTCGACCGGGCCTTTGGCCAAGGGGTGCATGTTTGTGCACATTGTCGGTCGACCGACCGGTCGACCGCTAACCCTTGCGGTCGACCAACTGAGAGACCCAAACTCTTGGTTAGGGTCAGTCGACCAATCTAGTCGACTAACCATTTGTTTTTCCCTTTTGATCTAAAGGGCGGTCGACCGGAACCAACGGATCTTTTCTGGATGAGCTAACAGTCGACCAGCCGGTCAACCGATAGCCTGCCAGTTGTCTATAACGGCTAGTTTTTAATTTATTTTGTTTTTAGTGAATTCCAACGGGCATTTTTAGTTTCAAGTGTCTAAACAGACTCTAAATGACCTGGTATGATTAACAAATGATATTTATTCATTACCTATAAATGGGTCATTGGTTTTGATTTTAACATAAAAAATAACACAAGTTTACAAGTTTCAAGTTTGTTTTCAAAAGAAAAAAGTTTTTCTAGCTTCCAATCTTCAAGTTTCTTTTTTCAAAGCTATTTTCAGTTAGTTTTAAAGCTCTTCACTTCTTTCCAATTGAATTTCTTCTCACTTAACTTCTTGAGCTTCACTTCATATTCTACTCTATAGGAAGTTATAAGAGAGAGTGCCTGTGATCTTCTTAGATCACCAAGAGCTTTGTAACCTTAATTGGTTTTGTGTTACCTCTTGTGTAGATGGTTGAGTGGTGGAGTTGTGTACTCCGGTCTTGTATAGACCAAAATGTAATTCCTTTGTGTAGGGTCCCTTTGTGGAAGATCCCTTAGAGGATAGTGAAATTGTTCATAGTGGTAAAGGCAGGGACATGAGCGGTGGCTCGAACCTCAGAACAAATTCTTTGTGTTTTGCGTTTGCTTGTGTTTTGCTCTTTATTATTTTCTACTTTTCATACTTCTGCAGTTGTTCATCTTACTTAATATCATTGTTTGCATTTCATCCATCTTTTTCATTATCGATCTATAATCATCTCAATAAGGAGGCAATTGAGCACCTTAATCATTATCTAGAGAAATAAAAGAGGAGAAGTTCTAGAGCTCTTCACGGAAAATTCAGTTTCAATTCTTGTTTTGAGTGACCGTTTGCATAATTCATCATAAGTGATTTTTAAAAAGGTATTTGATTAGCAAAACACTTATTCACTCCCCTCTAGGTGTATTTCAATTGGTATCAGAGACTTGGTCTCTAGATTTTGGCTTAACATCCTTAGAGAGAGATTCTAATTGCTAATCACTTCTTTCACAATTTCATTTTCATTCACTTTAGTAAAAATGACCGAAGGTATTAAGACCCCTCATAAGTTTAATGGCCTTAACTTTCCTGTATGGAAGGTTAAGATGATAATATTTCACAATCCTTAGGAAGCCCGGTTGTAAAAGCGGTGACTAAACCCTTTAGTGTACTCATTAGTGATGAGGGCACTTGATCCAATATTGCCACTAAGGAGTTTGATGCAAATGCTAAAGGCACACTATGCCTTACTTCAAGCTTTGAATGATGACGATATTACTAGGGTCATCCATTGCAAATCCGCCTACAGATTTGAACTCACCTAGTAGTCACACACGAGGTCACGTCAGAAGTCAAAGAGAAAAATTGATCTCTTGTGTTTTCAATATGAAATTTTCACCATGCAGGATAATGACACCATTGATGACATGGTAATAATATTTACTAAAATAACTAATGGTCTTACTTCTTTAGGTGATGTCATTGACAATGATCTAAAAGTAAGGAAGGTCATTCGTACACTTCAACCCTCATGGGAAGTCAAGACTACATATTGAATGAGCTAAATGACAAAGAAGAGATGGATCTCATCGGTCTTATAGGAAACCTTAAGACCTATAAAATGGAGATCAAGGCAAGGAAAGAGATGGCGCCACAAAAAAGAAGATGATCGCTTTCAAATCCACTCCCAAACATCTCTGACGATGATGATGAAGAAGAGGATGATGAAGAATTCTCTGTTGGCCCAAAAGGTTACACTCTCCATTGTTTAGAATTTTGATGATAACAAAACAAATAAGAGCTATTTGGTACTAATTAGTTTGTTTAAGATAAGTTTCAGGTTAGTACCATATTTGGAGGCCATTGCTTAGCTATTGCAAGAACTTCTAGGTTCAGGAAGCAAAGAAAGCGTTTTGCATATCAAGGAAGGAACATAGAAGAGAAGGCTCTAGCAAGGCATTGCATGGCTCAAGACTTTAAGATTGCTCAAGATAATTAATTAGATTTGTTTTTTTAGTTTATAGTTTTGTTAAGAATAGTGAATAGGTTTGAAGCTCTTTCAAACATTTTTTGCACACATCTTATTTCCAAAAATATTTCCTATAATATGTACAAAATATTTTTGTATACAATCTTCTGCCTACAAACTCATTTTTATGTTTTATATATATCTCTATTCAAAACTACTTTGTTTTATTTTAAATTCCCCTCAAAATCTGTTTATGTTTTGACTTTTGACCTGAGCCGGTCGACCAACCGGCCGACCGACCCTGTGTCAGGTCAAGTCGGTCGAACCGTCCCAATCGACCGAGGTTCTGGCAGCAGGTGCGTATCCGTGTGCACATTTTACGGTCGACCGGCGGTCGACCGAAACCTGCCTGATTGTAAGTCGTTTGCTCTCTGTATTTTTCGTCG
This sequence comes from Agave tequilana, assembly GCA_038442645.1. Classification (NCBI taxonomy): domain Eukaryota; kingdom Viridiplantae; phylum Streptophyta; class Magnoliopsida; order Asparagales; family Asparagaceae; genus Agave; species Agave tequilana. The sequence continues at coordinate 69,467 of JAVJIF010011888.1, read as the reverse complement.
ACCACCGAGAGCCGGCAACGTCTCTTATTTTTTGTACTTCGGTCGACCCTACCATTCGACCGAGAGAGCCGTTTGAACAGTAACGGCTAGTTTTCTGAGCTGTTTATTTTTGTCTTTTTCTCTCTCTAAAAAGGTTTTAAATGATATTTACTGATCCTAATACTTTCTAATTGGCCTTAAGTGAGTTTTATCTTTAAACCCTAGCCCTCTACATAAATAGGGGTGTTTAGGGAGAAGTGTGATTACAAGAAAAATTTGCAAAAGTTTCAAAATTTAAGGCATTCAAAAGAGCTTTGTTTCTTGATTTTTGTGCTGAATATTTCTCTCATTTTCTGAAGTGTTTTTCCAAGACTCTCTGATTTCTTTTTCTTTTTTTCCACTTACACACAAGAGCTTCAATCCTCTCATTGTTCTACAAGGATTTTGTAAGGGAAGAGAACTTTTCAAAGAGAGTTTGTGGTCTTTTGATCACCAAGAGAGAACTTGTACTTGAGATTGTGGAGTTGGGTACTCCGGTGTATTTGTACATCTTTGTGAATTTATAGTGGTTAGAAATCCTTCTGGGGAAGGCGGGGACGTAGAGCTGGGTGCTCGAACCTCAGAAAAATTCTCGGTGTTTGCGTTTAGTTTTACTTACTCTTGCTTCTTGCTTTACTTTCATTGCTCTTATTACTTGATCTCTATTTTCATTGCAATATTCACTTTATTTTCATTCATCTTGTCATCATAGTCCCATACAACAAGATTGCATTGTGCACCTCCAACTCATATCCAGAGGAATCACGAGGAAGGAGTTCAGAGCCCTTCACGGGGAATCCGGCTTCTAGTCTTGTTTTGGGAGATTGTTGCATCATATTTTTTATTTGTGCATTGATTAGCATTATCACCTATTCACCCCCCCCTCTAGGTGATTTTCAATTGGTATCAGAGCTTGAACTCTAGGTTTGGCTTAACTCCTTAGAGAGATCCTTAAAATTTGCTAATCAACATTTGCATTCATCCATTCATTCACTAGTAAACATGGCCGATAACATCAAAACCCCTCCTAAATTTGATGACTTAATTTCCCTACTTGAAAGGTTAGGATGACTATTTTCTTGCAATTTTTAGGTAGCTTAGTTGCTAAATCCTTGACCAAACCCTATGTTGTACCTGATGGTGATGAAAGCACTTGGACCGAATTTTCCTTTAGAGATATGAGGCTAACTCAAAGCCCAAAATTCCCTCCTAACCGCCTTGAATGAGGATGACCTTACGCGGGTAATTCATTGCCAATCCGCCTATGAGATTTGGCAACACTTGTTGGTCACACACGAGGGACATCACAAGTCAAGAGAGCTAAGATAGATCTCTTAAGGTCCCAATATGAATCTTTTAAAATGATTGATGATGAATCCATTGATTGCATGATTACAAGGTTTACTAAAATCACCAATGCTCTTTCTTCTTTAGGTGATGATATTTTCAATGATCAAAGGTGCGAAAAGTGATTCGGGCTCTTCCTTCATCATGGGAGATAAGGCCACCACATTAAAAGAATTGAACGACAAGGATGAAATGGATCTCATAAGTCTCATCGCAACTTGAAGACTCATGAGATGGAAAAGAAGGCAAGAGAAGAAGCCGCTCCTCAAAAGAAGAAATCTATTGCTTTCAAGTCTTCATCCACTCTTGATGACGATGAAGAAGATGAAGAAGATGATGAGGAGCTTTCCCTTCTTGTGCGAAATGTGAAGAGAATGTACCGGAAGAACAAGCTCAACTTTAGAAGGAAGTTTGAAGGAAAGAGGAGAGAAGAATCATTTGCTACAATTACCGAAAGCCCGGACACATCATGGCGGATTGCTCGGAGTTCAAGAAGAAGATGACTTCCTCCTTCAAGCCAAAGAAGCCGGTTGAAAAGAAAGCCTACAAAGCCACATGGGATTCGGAAAGCGAATCCGAAGACGAGGTGGACACGGCAACATGTTTTTCATGGCAAACACACCAAAGGTACCCCACAACCTCTTGATGAAGATGAATGAATTAAGCAAAGAAGTTATTGTACATGCTTTTGTTGAACTCTCCGAAACCTATGATAATAAAAAGATTGAATGCTCTAAATTAGAAAAGGAAGTTGCTTTTCTTAAAAATCAACTTGCTATTATTTCTAGAGAAAAAGATGAAATTTCTTCCAATCTCATTTCTACTCAAAATGAATTTAGTGCTTACAAAGTTGCATGTAAAGCAAAATTTCCTAAGATTGATGAAAAAGAAATTTCTTCTTTAAAAACTAGTATTGTTGACTTTGAAAGGTTTTGAAGGATTGTGTTTTTAACACTAAGAAAATTGAAGAAATGTTTTCTAAAAAGTACACCTCTCATGCTAAAGATTCTCATGTTAAGATTCCTCATGCTCACACTTCACACCACACTCATGCTAAATCCCACATGCTCACAAGTCTCACACTCACTATGCTTTTAAATATGATAGAGTGTATAGATGTACTTATTGTGGTAAGAATGGACATTTGGCTAAGTTTTGTTATGACCAAGTAAAATAATCAAATAATCTTGTTTGGGTTCATGGCACTAACTCTTAGGACCCAAGAATGTGTGGGTACCAAAATCAAGTCTAAACTATTTTTGATACAGGTACACACCAAGGCTCCAAGACGTAAGGAGCGGTGGTACCTTGATAGTGGTTGTTCAAGACACATGACATGGGACATCAATAAACTTTACAACCCTATCAAGGTACATGGAAGGTGGCACCGTCACCTTCGGGGATGACTCCAAGGGAACTATCATCGTATAGGTAACATTCAAATTGGTGCATCTCCTATTATAGAAAATGTAGCTCTTGTTGATGGTTTGAAGCATAACTTGCTTAGTATTAGTCAACTTTGTGATCGTGGACTTAAAGTTGTTTTTGATGATTCTTCTTGCAAGATTTTTGATGTTAAAACCAATGATTGTATTCTCACCGGTTTTCATGACAATAATGTTTATATCATTGACATGCTTAATTTAGATTGTTCTACTAAATGCCTGAATGCTTTTGATGAAAATTCTTGGCTTTGGCATAGAAGATTAGGACATGCATCTTTTGACCATCTTTCTAGATTAATTCTAAGGAATTGGTGAAGAGTATACCTTGCTTTAAGTTTGAGAAGACCGCATTTGTGGTGCGTGCTCACTTGGGAAACAAACCAAGTCTTCCTTCAAACCAATCAAGGATATCATGTCAACTAGGCCATTAGAATTAATTCATATGGATCTTTTTGGACCAACTAAAATTAAAGCTTAAATGGTAGTAGATATGCATTTGTTTTAGTTGATGATTTTTCTCGATTTACTTGGGTTTTCTTTTTGGAACAAAAGATCAAACTTTTTCTCATTTCAAGATTTTTCGAAAAAGGGTTGAAAAAGAAAAAGTTTTTCGATTTTGAAAATAAGGAGTGATAGAGGTGGTGAGTTTGTTAACCAACTCTTCATGACTTATTGTGATGAAAAGGGAATCAGCATGAATGTCATGTCCTAGATTCCACAACAAAATGGAGTTGTAGAACAGGAAAATAGAACACTTCAAGAGATGGCTAGGACCATGATAAGTGAATATGACCTCCCTCAATATTTATGGCCGAGGCCGTAAACACCGCATGTTATATTTCAAATCGTATTTATTTGTGTAAAAATTCTTCCAAAACATCTTTTGAAATGTATCATTCTAGAAACCCTAATGTTGCATATTTCAAAGTTTTTTGGATGCAAGTGTTTTGTTTTGAATACTAAGATAACTTGGGTAAATTTGATGCTAAGACTTATGAAGCAATCTTTGTTGGATATTCTACTACTAGCAAAACTTATAGTATTCAATAGATCTTCACTTACCATTGAAGAATCCATGCATGTTAAATTTGAAGAATCTAATGTGGTTGTTGAGAATGTTGTAGAGATTGACCCTTGGAGAGACTATCCTTGAGGACTCACCCGCTCAAGATGATAAGCAAGAACCAATTGGTGACGTTCAAGAGGATAAAGAGGAAAGCTCTCAACCGCTTCCTAAAGAAGTGGAGATACGCTACAAACACCCCAAGGAACTCATCTTAGGTGATGTCTCTAAAGGGTAACACTCGCTCCAAAGCTCCATGACTTATGTGGTAACTTTGCTTTCATTTCTCATTTTGAACCCAAAAGCATCCTCGAAGCCGAGGCGGACTCATATTGGTTGCTAGCCATGCAAGAGGAACTCAATCAATTTGAGCGCAACCAAGTTTGGCACCTTGTTCCTAGGCCCCACGATAGACCAATAATTGGTACTAAGTGGATCTTTAGAAACAAGATGGATGAGTCCGGTAATGTCATTAGGAATAAAGCTAGGTTAGTGGCCCAAGGTTACACTCAAGTTGAGGGAATTGACTTTAAGGAGACCTTTGCACCGTAGCACGGCTTGAAGCCATACGGATGACACTAGCTTTTGCATCTTTTAAAAATTTTAACTTTTTCAAATGGATGTGAAAAGTGCAGTTTTGAATGGTTTTATAAATGAAGAAGTTTATGTTGAACAACCTCCCAGTTTTGTTGATCATGTTCATCCTAATTTTGTTTTTAAACTTGATAAAGTTTTGTATGGATTGAAACAAGCTCCAAGAGCTTGGTATGAAAGGCTTTCTAGTTTTCTCATTTCAAATGATTTTGTTAAAGGCAAAGTAGACACAACTCTTTTTACTAAGCATGTTGATAATGACATTTTAATTGTGCAAATTTATGTTGATGATATAATTTTTGGCTTTACTAATGAGTTTTTATGCAAGGAGTTTGAAAAGGTTATGCAATGTGAGTTTGAAATGTCTTCTATGGGTGAATTGAATTTCTTTCTTGGACTCCAAATCAAGCAATTGCAAAATAGAAATTTCATATGTCAAGCCAAGTACGCAAAGGAACTCGTAAAGAAGTTTGGACTTGAAGGCTCTAAAGTTTGCAACACTCCCATGGCAACTACAACCAAGCTTGATAAGGATAGCCAAGGTAAAAATGTTGATATTAAATTGTATAGAAGCATGATAGGTAGTCTTTTGTATTTGACGACAAGTAGGCTGGACATCATATTTAGTGTGTGTCTTTGTGCTAGATTTCAATTGTGTCCCAAAGAGTCCCATCTTATAACGGTAAGACGCATCATTTGATATATTAAGGGCACAATTGGAATGGGTCTTTGGTATCCGAAAACCGGAGATTTCTCTATGATGAGTTATTCGGATATCGACTATGCGGGTTGTAGAGTAGATAGAAAGAGTACTAGTGGGACATGTCAATTTCTTGGTAATTGTCTTGTTTCATGGTCCTCTAGGAAACAAAATTCCGTAGCTCTCTCAACCGCCGAGGCGGAGTATGTTGCCGCGGGGGCTTGTTGTGCACAAGTCCTTCGGATGAAACATACTCTCCTTGATTATGATTTGCATTATAACCATATAAAAATATTTTGTGATAATACTAGTACTATACATATGACTAAGAATGCAAATCAACATAGTAAGACCAAGCACATTGAGATTAGGTATCACTTTCTTAGAGATCATTTTGATAAAGGAGATATAGATATTGATTATGTTTCCACAGCTTTGCAACTTGCCGATATTTTCACTAAACAACTTGATTTTGCTAGATTTTCTTTTATTTGTGGTGAACTTAATGTTTGTGTTATTGAATAAAAATGTTTTCTTAACCCTTTTTGATGTATGACAAAAAGGGGGAGAATGAGTTTATGTATGGAAATATGAGTTCATATGGTTTTGGTTCCATATGAGTTTATATATGTTTTTAGTTTTTGATGTTTATTTGAGTTTAAGTGTTTTGCAAGTGTTTTATATCTCATGGTGTTTATGATTTTTAGTCTCATGGTTTTTGCTTGCAACTCATATGGTTTTTCTTTGTTTAATATGGCATAATTTGAGGGGAGCTTACACCCTCTCTTTTATTTTTATTATAGCGTATTTGTTTTGTCATCATCAAAAAGGGGGAGATTGTTGGCCCAAAAGGTTACACTCTCCATTTGTTTAGAGTTTTGATGTTAACAAAACAAATAAGAGCTATTTGGTACTAATTAGTTTGTTTAAGATAAGTTTCAGGTTAGTACCATATTTGGAGGCCATTGCTATTGCAAGAACTTCTAGGTTCATGGAGCAAAGAAGGCGTTTTGCACATCAAGGAAGGAACATAGAAGAGAAGGCTCTAGTAAGGCATTGCATGGCTCAAGACTTCAAGATTGCTCAAGATATTTCATTAGATTTGTTTCTAGTTTTATAGTTTTGTTAAAGAATAGTGAATAGGTTTGAAGCTCTATCACACACGTTTTTGCGCACATCTTATTTCCAAAATATTCCCTATAATATGTACAAAATATTTTTGTATACAATCTTTTGCCTACAAACTCATTTCTATGTTTTATATATATCTCTATTCAAAACTATTTTATTTGATTTCAAATCCCCTTCAAAATTCTGTTTCAATTTTGCTTTTTGGCCTGAGCCGGTCGACTGACAGGTCGATCGCACTCTGTCAGGTCAGAGCAGTCGACCGTCCCAGTCGACCGAGGCTCTGGCAGTTTTTGGTGCGTATCCATGTGCACGTTCTTCGGCCGACCGGGCGGCCGACCGAAGTTCTTCGGTCCACCGAGCGGCTGGCTGACTGAGATGGTGTTTGATTAAGACGGGAAAGGTATACTTATTATGAGTATAAAAATGTATTTTATGTACCCTTTCTTGTCTCCGCTATAGCATAAGGCTATACGAGTCGATTCTCAGGGAGAGCTAGCGATAGAAGCGTTACGAATCGTAGTGAAGAAATGTAAACGAGAATTCTTCTATGTTCTTAAAAGAATAAAACAATCATGGAAAAAGAAGTGAAAGAATGGATGGATATGTTCATGGTGGAAAAGTGGAAAGAAATCAAAGAAGATTGGATTTGGACTAACAACTAAAAAGAAAGTAAACTTGAAGAATCAAACCATGACTAGCCTACCTTACTACCTTGCCAAAGCTTACCAAACTCCGTGATAGTGAACGCTTGCCTCATGTTGTCACTCCATCGGCGTGGATTCGTCTCGCGTGTTGATCTAATTACTTTCTCATTTGAAGAATGGGTGGTTTAACCCATCGGAGAAGAGAAGACCATCCAACTTGCAAGATGAACTAAAGCAATCACCCATGAGTTAGTGAAGATGGCAAGGCTAGTGGTTAGCTAGTACATGGAGAAAAATTAGCTAAAAGCCATTAGAGAAGTAAAACAAAGCATGAAGTAAATTGCAAGGAATTAAAGAAAGCAATAAAGAAAGCACATAAAGAAAGCAAGTAAACTAGAACCAAGCTCAAGTAGAGGAAGGAGAATGGATCAATCCTTGTTGCTTCAAGTTGTCACCCTTGATTACACAAGCTCTCTCTCTCTCACAATCTCTCTCTTTTACAATGAATTCTAGGGAAGAAGAAGAGGGATCTAAAGAACTAAACCTAGAGAAAAACTAAACAAAATTACAACAACTAATGATTTTTCCTCTCTTCTCTGTTCAGTCTCAGCTCGCAGGTCCAAGGTCACATATTTATAGCCCCAGGTGAAGGATCTAGAAGATATTCTGTTGGCGCAAAATCCGCGATCCAACGGCCCTGATACTGCCGCGTTCTGGCGGCAAGGCGCGGCAAAACGGCGGCCGTTGGCTAACCACTTTCTGTTGTGGGTTGTTACGAGTTTGTTCAGCCACTTGGACCTTCTGGATTCTTCGTTTGTTGCGCGGATCTCTCTGGATCTTGGATTAGATTTGGGCTTTATCTTAGCTTTGAAATTAATCACTTTAATTATTGCTAATTAAAGTGATTATTTGTTTTCTCTCCATTTAAGTGTATACCTGTAAATATATAGAGAAGATTAGTAAAAATCATGTATTTATTAACTAAATGCATGGGAATTATAAGGTAAAATATGCAACATTGGATACCAATCACACCCCCACACTTATTCTTTTGCTCGTCCCGAGCAAAACAAAGAAAAGAAAAGAAAATCCTAATTACCAATTTTATTACACCACTTTCGCAGGTGACGCGATTGCACTGAGCATGTGCAACAAGCCGTTAAACCTCTAGGTTACCCTAGAGGAGGAGTGTTGTCTCCTGAGGGTTTTCAGCGGATTACACCCACAAAATCCATAAAGAAAGAAGACAAATGTTAGTGTTTTGAAAACGCATTTTGAACAAGAGACATGTTTACGAACTATTTTTGCAAAAATATAAGTGATCCTAGGTCATAAGTTCACCTATAATCATTCTTCCTTAAACTTAGTCTCCATGCAAGATCTTGTCTTCAATTAAGGTAAGAATTCAAATTGGATTGAATACTTTATCTTTCATAAACCTAGATAATATGCACACCGTGCTCTGTGAAAATTTCTGGGATTTCAACTCCAACCATCAAGCCATTTATCTATTTATATATATATTTTTCTGCTTTTTTCTTCCCTTAGTCTAGGCTTTCTAGTTCACCCTTGTAACGAGCCTTTAACCGATGACTCCCAAACCAGTCGGTCTTAGGGCACCAGATGAGAAAACATCCCTCGGGTTTAAGGTCTCAAGTGAAAAAGGCCACATAACTAAGGGGGATTATTTATTTCCTTTACCACCGTTAGGCGTGAATAATCATGCTTCTTGAGGCACAATTCTCCAGCTTAATAAGTGATATTTTATTTATATATTTTTTTTTATCTTTTTCTTTTTTTTATTTTATTTATATGACATTTTTGGTCTTTGTTTCCATCCAAGAAATGTGTAAGTGTGAAGTGCATAATATCTAAGGCAAAAAATTCAAGATAAAAATATCTCACCAATTTTTCTTACTTAGCCTATAATTTCAAACATGATCTATTATTTCAACTAGGTTTAAGATGTCATAATTAAGGCTTTCTTAATTCCTAAGATACATCTTAATTTTCTTAAAAATAGAACAAAACTTTGTCTCTTATTTCAAAAAGTTTTTTATTTTTTTATTTTTTATTTTTTTTTATTTATTTTTCTTAAAAGAAATGTAAAAGAAAGAAAATCTAAAAACTCTAAGTTAGTAAACCCTCCCCCACACTTATCTCATGCATTGTCCTCAATGCATCATGATATATGTATGCATGAAACAAAATAGAGAGGGAAGGAAAAATTACCTTAAGGTGGTGGTTCCGGTGGTGGTCGGATTGGTCCACGAAACATGGCCCAATCAACTTTACGTTGGGTTTCAGGAACCCACCAAAAATTTCAATAATATGACCCACAAAAATGATGTGTGCATTTAAGATTATTATGTACATTCCCCCATCTAATTTCCAAATTTTTAAAATAATTTCTGAGTTAAATTTATCAACTACCTTATCCCAGAATGGAATATGAAATGATAGAACGGTTGACTTGGACTCGGAAAGGAACACCGACTCAGGGAAGTGAATGAAGTCAAGTAAAGGTTCAGGAGTCGGAATGGATTCAGGAACTGGGTCCAAGTCAAGAAAATGAAGCTCAAGTCCATATTCAGTTTCCCATGATGGAATGTGACTATCTAAGATTAGTGATTCAAGTTCAGGAAGGTTGGGAATCAAAACTGACTCTAAAATGTTACTCAAATTGGGTAACAAAACAGGAGTCATTAATGATTCAGGTATTTGAACTAAATCACAAACTTGAGGGTCAAAGTCACATTTCTCATTGAGTTCAATTCCACAAAATGGAGAACTTGCCAATTTGTCAATAGGATCTTCAAAAAGGTATAATTGGTCAAGTTCAACATGATCCTTAAAGATGGGTGATTCAACTTCATTGTGAATTGGGAAAGGATCCAATGTCGACTCTGGAAAAAGATTGAAGTGAGGTAAAGATACCGGAGTCATTACTGAATCAGGAAAAAGAATTGAATCACTAAGTTGGGGTTCAAGATCACATTCCTCATGTAGTTCAATTCCAAAAAATTGTGAACTTGCCAATTTATCAATGGGACTTTCAAGAGTATGAAATTGGTCAAGTTCAATGTGATCATCATAAAAGATTGGTGATTCAATTTCACAACAGATGGGTACTGGATCCAAGTCTGACTTGGGAAATGAAGTGAAATCAGGTAAGGATATGAAAGTCATGATTGAATCAGGAAGTAGAGTTGAATCATCTGGTGAAAGTTCAGGATCAAAATCATGTTCAAGTTCAATTTCAGGGAAAGGAAAACTTGCCAAAATGTCAATTGGATCTGAAGTTTGGACAAGTTCATTTGTAGGAGATGAAAAACTTGCCAAAATGTCAATGGGATTTGACGTTTGGACAAGTTCAATTTTAGGAAATGAAAAACTTGCCAAAATGTCAATGGAATCTGAAGTTTGGACAAGTTCAGGTGGTTGTGCTGAAATTGAATCTTGATTTCCAAAACAACATGACTCTTTGACAGAATGGTTAGTGACATTAGAAATCGGATGAGAATGAAGAGTTTGGATCATCAAATCTATGTCACGGTTACGATCATTTCGAGCATGAGTCAGGAATTCAAGCATCTTTTCACAATTCATTAGTTCATCATTTTGTTGAAAAGATGAAGAATTGTTTTGGAATTGGTGATGAAATTGTGAGTCAAAACTGTGTGGTGATGGAAGAGTGGACTCACACAAGAAATCTTTACTCGTTTCCATGACAAATGGTTGTTCATTAGGAAAAGGTGGAACTGAGTAAGACTCTTGAAAATACTGTGGAATTGGAGGGTCAAATGTTTCTTGAAGTTGTTGCTCGACCCTTTGAAGATTAGCTTCTATACTCCTGAGTAACTCAGATTTTTCTTCAATTGGTGGTTCAGAAAAAGGAGTATATGAAGCGGATTCTGGAAATGAATATTGTGGATATTGTGGACTCGGTGAATATGGTGGACAAGGAGGTTGATAATTAAACTCGGGAGACTGGAATCCCCAATAACTCGGTGAAGAGTTGAAATTATTATGGAAATTATAGTTATTAGATGGGGGGTATGGGTCATATTGATTCGGATAAGGCCAACCCGGTGTATTTGGTTGGTGCATATTGTAAAACACCGGGTTGGAATTATCCGAATATGGAGATGGTGTGAAATATGGATTATTATTAGGATGGAAAGAATTGTAATTGTAAGCCATATCACACAATCAAATACAAACAAACAAACAAACAAACAAAAGAAAGAAAAATTCTAACCTAAGTTAGGGTAGACTTAGGACCTAGACGACTCCTAACTGATAGACTATCCACGGGAGGTTCAGTGCAGACTCTAACCACAAGCTAATCAGCCAGGGAAGGGTAAGGTTGGTGGGAGGTTTTCCGTCCGAAGACGTTCCTTAATTAAGTAACCAGCAACCTTCGGACTTTCGGCCCTCAACCCCTTTCCTAGACACTGATTTTGCAAGAGTTAAATTCCAACACTTTTTCCCCTTAGGATAATCTCCTAAATGAGTCCGAGATGTCCCTAGGGCCAACGTCTATTTTTTTTATTAAATTAGGCTTGGGTTAGTGAGTGCTTTGATTGTGGTTTTCGGGCTAAGGAAAGGGTAATGAACTCCCTACCTTATCTTATTTATCGGTTATGCCCTTAAAATTGAATTGTGCAAGTGTACAAGAAATATAACAAGGATTCACTCAAAGCATGAAAATCAAGCAAGAGATGATTCCTAGTCTACATGCAATGCGAAACGTACCTTGCCTCCAGCACTCTTCAACAGTAAAAGTAAATGAATTGAAAAGACACGTGCCTAAAAATGCAAATGTCTAGTCAATTTTTAACGTTAACAACCAATTTTTTACTGTTGATTAAATTAGCAGATATCAGGTGAAGCAAACAGGATTTAGAATATAGCAGCAGCTGTATTTTGCAGAGAAACAATCCCTGCAGAAAATTGTGAGTAGTCAACTCAGTTCTGCCGCAGAACCGCGGCTTTTGCCGTGGGAACGCGGCAAAACTGAGGGATCCTGGTCTCTGCTTTCGAGAGCAGAGACCCAGGTCCGCTTATATGTTTCTGCAATGCAAGATTTGCTGTTTTCTTCTCCTGTAACCTGCAACAGAGAAGAAGATTCGTTTAGTTCTTCACTTTAAAGAAAATCCGTTGCTCTCCCCGGCAACGGCGCCAAAAATTGATTAAGACGGGAAAGGTATACTTATTATGAGTATAAAAATGTATTTTATGTACCCTTTCTTGTCTCCGCTATAGCATAAGGCTATACCGAGTCGATTCTCAGGGAGAGCTAGCGATAGAAGCGTTACGAATCGTAGTGAAGAAATGTAAACGAGAATTCTTCTATGTTCTTAAAAGAATAAAACAATCATGGAAAAAGAAGTGAAAGAATGGATGGATATGTTCATGGTGGAAAAGTAGAAAGAAATCAAAGAAGATTGGATTTGGACTAACAACTAAAAAGAAAGTAAACTTGAAGAATCAAACCATGACTAGCCTACCTTACTACCTTGCCAAAGCTTACCAAACTCCGTGATAGTGAACGCTTGCCTCATGTTGTCACTCCATCGGCGTGGATTCGTCTCGCGTGTTGATCTAATTACTTTCTCATTTGAAGAATGGGTGGTTTAACCCATCGGAGAAGAGAAGACCATCCAACTTGCAAGATGAACTAAAGCAATCACCCATGAGTTAGTGAAGATGGCAAGGCTAGTGGTTGCTAGTACATGGAGAAAAATTAGCTAAAAGCCATTAGAGAAGTAAAACAAAGCATGAAGTAAATTGCAAGGAATTAAAGAAAGCAATAAAGAAAGCACATAAAGAAAGCAAGTAAACTAGAACCAAGCACAAGTAGAGGAAGGAGAATGGATCAATCCTTGTTGCTTCAAGTTGTCACCCTTGATTACACAAGCTCTCTCTCTCTCACAATCTCTCTCTTTTACAATGAATTCTAAGGAAGAAGAAGAGGGATCTAAAGAACTAAACCTAGAGAAAAACTAAACAAAATTACAACAACTAATGATTTTTCCTCTCTTCTCTGTTCAGTCTCAGCTCGCAGGTCCAAGGTCACATATTTATAGCCCCAGGTGAAGGATCTAGAAGATATTCTGTTGGCGCAAAATCCGCGATCCAACGGCCCTGATACTGCCGCGTTCTGGCGGCAAGGCGCGGCAAAACGGCGGCCGTTGGCTAACCACTTTCTGTTGTGGGTTGTTACGAGTTTGTTCAGCCACTTGGACCTTCTGGATTCTTCGTTTGTTGCGCGGATCTCTCTGGATCTTGGATTAGATTTGGGCTTTATCTTAGCTTTGAAATTAATCACTTTAATTATTGCTAATTAAAGTGATTATTTGTTTTCTCTCCATTTAAGTGTATACCTGTAAATATATAGAGAAGATTAGTAAAAATCATGTATTTATTAACTAAATGCATGGGAATTATAAGGTAAAATATGCAACATTGGATACCAATCAGTGTTGCTCTCTGTTTCTACCCAGTCGACCGACCGGTCGACCGGCAGCCTGCAATGGTCGTATTATTTGAACTCCAGTCGACCGACCGGTCGACCGAAAGAGTCGTTTGAACAGTAACGGCTATTTTTCTGAGCTGTTTTATTTTTGTCTTTTTCTTTCTAAAAAGTGTTTAAATGATATTTGCTGAACTTAATACTTCCTAATTAGCCTTAAGTGAGTTTTATCTTTAAACCCTAGCCCTCTACTATAAATAGGGGTGTTTAGGGAGAGGCTTAGTATGAGAAACATTTGCAAAAGTTTCAAAAGTTTAAGGCATTCAAAAGAGCTTTGTTTCTTGGTTTTTGTGCTGAATATTTCTCTCATTTTCTGAATTGTTTATCAAGACTCTCTGATTTCTTTTTCTTTTCACTTACACACAAGAACTTCAATCCTCTCATCATTCTACAAGGATTTTTGTAAGGGAAGAGAACTTTTCAAAAGAGAGTTTGTGGTCTTTTGATCACCAAGAGAGAACTTGTATTTGAGATTGTGGAGTTGGGTACTCCGGTGTATTTGTAACATCTTTGTGAAGTTATAGTGGTTAGAAATCCTTCTGGGGAAGGCAGGGACGTAGAGCTGGGTGCTCGAACCTCAGAAAAATTCTTGGTGTTTGCGTTTGGTTTACTTGCTCTTGCTTCTTGCTTTACTTTCATTGCTCTTATTACTTGCTCTCTATTTTCATTGCAACATTCACTTGTATTCATTCATCTTGTCAATCAAAGTCCCATACAACAAGATTGCAATGTGCAACTCTAACTCATATCCAGAGGAATCACGAGGAAGGAGTTCAGAGCCCTTCACGGGGAATCCGGCTTCTAGTCTTGTTTTGGGAGATTGTTGCATCATAATTTTTATTTGTGCATTGATTAGCATTATCACCTATTCACCCCCCCTCTAGGTGATTTTCATTCGGCTCTTATAAGGCCTAATTTAGGCCAATTGGGGCTGAAAGTTTAGCTTTTAGTCAAACTTTTCAATTAATACTAGAAATAGGTTTAATTAATAGTATTTATATATGAAAACTATGTATCACAACACCTAACACTTGAGAACCAAGTTATCCCTATGTTTGTTCACTCATCGGCTCTTATAAGGCCTTGGTGAGGCCAATCGGGATTGAAAATTTGGCTTTTGGTTAAACTTTCAAATTAAAACTGGAAATAAATTTAATTGATAGTATTAGTACATAAAACTATGTAATACTACTTTCAGCTCTTGAAAAATCTCATTTTATCCCCGTCTAGTCTTTATTTGGCTCTTAGTTTAGGTCACATCGGGTCTGAAAGTTTGACTTTTGATCAAACCTTTCAATTAAGACTAGAAATTAGTTTAATTGATAGTATTTGTACATAGAAATAATGTAATACCACTCTCAGCTCTTGAATATCATGATTTCTCCATGTTTTGGCCCTATTTGGCTCTATATGGCCTAGTACAGGTCGATCGGGGATTAAAGTCAAACTTTCGATTTAAGAAGAGAAACAAGATTAATTGATAGTAATTGTACATAGAAACTATATAATACTACTCCCCACTCTTGAGAATCACGTTTTCTCCATATTTGTTCCATATTCAGATCTCATAAGGTCTAGTCCAGGCCAATCGGGGTGAAAGTTTGGCTTTTGGTCAAACTTTTCGATTAAGAATAGAAATAAGTTTAATTGATATTATTTTTACATAGAAACTAAATAATATAACTTCTGGGTCTTGAAAATCATGTTTTTCCCCTTTAGGCCCTATTCGGCTCTTGTATGGCCTAGTTCAAGCAAATTGAGGATGAAAGTTTGACTTTGGGTCAAACTTCTTAATTTAGACTAGAAACAAAGTTAATTGGAAGGAATTGCACATAGAAACTATGTAATACTACCCCGACTCTTGAGAACATGTTTTCTCCCTACTTAGGCCCTATTCGGCTTTAATAAAGCGCAGGTTAGTCCAATCGGGGCTGAAAGTTTGGCTTTTGGTCAAGCCTCCAAATTAAGACCATAAACAAGGTTAATTAGTATTAACTATAGAAACTATGTAAATAACTCCCTGCTCTTGAAAATCATTTTTTCCCTATGTTTATTCTCTTTTCCCCTATGTTTATTCTCTTTTCGGCTCTTATAAGGCGTAGTTCAGGCCTATCGGGGTTAAAAGTTTGACTTTTGATATAACTTTCTAATTATGACGAGAAATAAGGTTAATTGGTAGTAATTATATATAGAAACTATATAATACCACTCCTGACTTTTAAGAACCACGTTTTCTCCTTGTTTAGGCCATACTCGCCTCTTATATGGCCTAGTTCATGCCAATGAGGGCTGAAAGTTTGGCTTTTGGTCAAACATCCTAATTAAGACTTGAAACATGATTAATTAGTAGTAATTGCACATAGAAACTATGTAATACTAATCTCAGCTCTTGAAAATCGTGTTTTCCCCCTGCTTATTCCTTGTTTGGCTCTTATAAGGCTTACTCGGCCAATCAAGCTGAAAGTTTGACTTTCTGATAAACTTCTTACTTAAGACTCGAAATAAGGTTAATTGATAGTATTAATATATAGAACTATGTAATACCACTCCCGACTCTTGAGAACCATATTTTCTTCCCGTTTCGGCCCTATTCGGCTCTTATGTGTCCTAGTTGAGCCCAATCGAGATAAAAATTTGACTTTTAGTTAAAATTCTAAATTAAGACTAGAAATAAGGTTAATTTCCAGTAATTGCACAAAAAACTATGTAATAATATTCTCAGCTCTTGAGAACACCATTTTTCTTCCCGTTTAGGCCCTAACTCAGCTGTTATAAGGCATATTCAGGCCAATCATGGCCGAAAGTTTAACTTTTGGTCAAACTTCACAATTAATAATAGAAAAAGGTTATTGAAAATAATTATACACAGAAACTATGAAGACTACTCCCGACTCTTAAGAACCACGCTATCCCTATGTTTGTTCCCTATTCGACTCTTATAAAGCCTAGTTTAGGTCAATCAGGGCTGAAAGTTTGTCTTTTGATGAAACTTTCAATTAAAACTACAAATAAATTTAATTGATAGTGTTTGTGTATATAAACTTGTAATATCTCTCCCGACTATTGAAAGTCATATTTTCTCCCCGTTTAGACCCTATTCGGCTCTTATAAAGCCTAATCAAGCAAAATCGGGACTAAAAGTTTTGGTTAAAGTTTTCAACTAAGACTAAAATTAAGCTAATTGATAATATTTGTACGTAGAAACTATGTAATACCACTCTTGAATATTGAAAATCATGTTTCTCCCTGTTTAGGCCCTATTCGCTCTTATATGGCTAGTTCAGGCCAATCGGGGATAAAATATTGACTTTTGGTCAAAATTCCCAATTAAGATAGGAAACATGGTTAATTGGTAGTAATTATACATAGAAAGTATTTTATACTACTCTCAGCTCTGGTGAACCATACTATGCAATATCACTACCGGCTCTTAAAAATCACGTTTCCTCGCTGTTTAGGTCCTATTCGGCCTTATAAGGCCAACTTCAACCAATCGGGACTAAAATTTGACTTTTAGTCAAACTTCCTAATTAAGATAGAAACAAGGTTAATCGGTAGTATTTAGACATAGAAACTATGTAATAATAACACGGCTCTTAAAAATCACATTTTCTCCCCGTTTAGGCCCTATTTGGCTCTTATAAGGCCTAGTTCAAACCAATCGGGTCTGAAAGTTTGATTTTTGTTCAAACATCCCAACTTGACTATAAAGTAGGTTAATTGATAGTATTTTTGTACATATAAACTATGTAATACCACTCTCGACTCTTGAGAACCATTTTTTCTCCCTGTTGGACCCGAATTTTGCTCTTATATGGCCTAGTTTAGGCTAATTGTGGTTGAAAGTTTGACTTTTTGTCAAACTTCCCAATTAAAACTAGAAACAAAGTTAGTTGGTTGTAACTGTACATAGAAACTATGTAATACTACTTCTAGCTCTTGAGAACCACATTTTCTCCCTATTTGGGCCCTAGTCGACTATTATTTAAGTCCTTATTCAGGCCAATCAGGGTCAAAAGTTTGAATTTTTATCAAAATTCACAATTAATACTAGAAACAAAGTTAATTGAAAGTAATTATACATGAAAACTTTGTAATACTACTCTTGACTCTTGAGAACTACATTTTTTCTATATTTGTTCCCAATTCGGCTCCTTATAAGGTCTAGCTTAAACAAATTAGGGCTGAAAGTTTAGCTTTTGGTCAAAATTCCCAATTAAGAATAGAAAGAGGTTTAGATGATAGTTTGTACATAGAAATTATGTCATCTTATTCCCGACCCTTGAGGACCATGTTTTCCCTGTGTTTATTCCTTATTCGGCTCTTATAAAGCCTAATTTAGGCCAATTAGGAATGAAAGTTTAGCTTTAAGTCAAACTTCCAAATTAAGAGTAGAAATTAGTTTAGTTGACAACATTTGTATATAGAAATTATGTAATACACTCCGGCTTTTGAAAATCATGATTTCTTCCCGTTTAGGCCCTACACTCGGCTTTTATAAGGCCTAGTTCAGGCCAATGGGGTTGAAAAAGTTAGACTTTTGGTCAAACTTTCCAATTAACACTTGATAATCATATTTTCTCCCTGTATACCGGCCCTACGTGGTTCTTATAAGGCCTAGTCTTGGCCATTCACCAAAGTTTGTCTTTTTGTCAAACTTCTCAACTAATACTAGAAACAAGATTAATTGGTAATTACACGTCGAAACTATGTAAAGTAACTCTCTACTCTTGAGAACCACTATTTCTCATGTTTGTTCCCTATTCGGCTCCTACAAGGCCTAATTAAGGCCAATCAGGGCTTGAAGTTTGGCTTTTGGTCAAACTTTCAATTAAGACTAGAAATAAGTTTAATTAATAGTATTTGTAATGAAAACTACGTAATGCTACTCCTGACTTTAGAGAACCAAGTTTTTCCCAAGTTTATTCCCAATTCGGCTCTTATAAGGCTACATTGAGGCCAATCGGGGTTGAAATTTTGGCTTTTAATCAAACATTCTAATTATGACTAGAAAGAAGGTTAATTAGTAGTAATTGTGCATAGAAACTATGTAATACTACTCCTGACTCTTGTGAACTATGTTTTCTCCCGTGTAGGCCCTACTCGGTTCTTACAAGGCCTAGTTCAGGCCAATCGGGCGGAAAATTTGTCTTTTTATCAGACTTCTCAATTAATGCAAGAAACAAGGTTAATTGGAAGTAATTGTACATAGAACCTAGGTAATACTACTCCTAACTCTTGAGAACTATTTTTTTCCCATGTTTGTTCCCTATTCGGCTCTTATAAAGCCCAGTTTAGGGCAATCGAGACTAAAAAATTGGCTTTTGGTCAAACTTCCAATTAAGGTTAAAAATAAGTTTAATTAAGAGTATTTGTATATGAAAACTATATAATACTACTCTGACTCTTGAGAACCAATTTTCCCCATGTTTGTTCCTAATTTAGCTCTTTTAAGGCCTTGTTGAGGCTAATCGGGATTGTAAGTTTAGCTTTTGATTAGACTTCCTAATTAAGACTAGAAATAAGTTTAATTTATAGTATTTGTACATTGAAACTATGTAATACCACTCTCGACTCTTGAAAATCACATTTTCTTCCTGTTTAGGCCCTATTCGGCTCTATAATGCACAGTTCAGACCAACGGGGCTGAAAGCTTGACTTTTGATTAAACCTTTTAATTAAAACTAGAAATAAGTTTAATTAATAGTATTTGTATATACAAACTATGTAATACCACTCCCGACTTTTGAATATCATATTTTCTCCTTGTTTAGGCCATATTCGGCTCTTATATGGCCTAGTTCAGGCCAATGAGGCTGAAAGTTTTACTTTTGGTTAAACTTTCAAATTTAAACTAGAAATAAGGTTAATTGATAGTATTTGCATATAGAAACTTACAATCCTGGCTTTAAGAACAGTGTTTTCTCCCCATTAAGCCCCTGTTTGACTTTTATATAGCCTAGTTTAGGTCCTTTTTGGCTCTTTAGGCCTAGTGCGGCAAAGATGAACGTTTGACTTTTAGTCAAACTTCCCAATTAAGCATAGAAATAGGGTTAATTCATATTATTTGTACTTAGAAAGCATGTAATACTAATCCCGTATCTTGAGAATTACGTTTTCTCCCCATTTAGACCCTACTCGATTTTTATAAGGCCTTATTCAGGCCAATTAGGGCAGAAAATTTGACATTTGGTAAAACTTCTCAATTAATGCTTGAAACAGGCTTAAATGGAAGTAATTATATATAGAAACTATGTATTACTACTCCTGGCTCTTGAGATTCACGTTTTCTTCAGTTTGTTCCCTATTCGGCTCTTATAAGACCTACTTTAATCCAATCGGGGCTGAAAGTTTGATTTTTGGTTAAACTTCCCAATCAAGACTAGAAATAAGATTAAATGGTAGTATTTATACATAGAAACTATGTAATATCCTTCTGGCTCTTAAAAATCATGTTTTCTCCCTATTTAGGCCCATTTAACTCTTATAAGGCCTAACCCAAGCCAATCGGACTGGAAGTTTTATTTTTGATCAAACTTGCCAATTAAGAATAAAAACAAGGTTAATTGATAGTATTTATACATTGAAACTATATAATACTACTCATGTTCTTGAAAATCACATTTTTTCCCATTTAGGCCCTATTCGTCTCTTCTAAGACCTAGTTTAAACCAATCGACACTGAAAAGTTGACTTTTGGTCAAACTTTCAAATAAGACTAGGAATAAGATTAATTGGTAGTATTTGTATATAGAAACTATGTAATACTACTCTCGGCTCTTGAGAACCACGTTTTCTCCCCGTTTGGGCCATATTTGGCTCTTTATGGCATATTTCAGGCTAATCAAGGATGAAATTTTTTGACTTTAGGTCAAACTTCCCAATTAAGAATAGAAATGAGGTTAATTTGTAGTAACTATACATAGAAACTTTGTAACACTACTCCCGGCTCTTGAGAACCACGTTTTATCCCCGTGTGGGCCCTACTCGGCTCTTATCAGACCTAGTTCAGGCCAATCGCCGAAAGTTTGACTTTTTATCAAACTTCCCAATTAATACTAGAAACAAGGTTAATTAGATATAATTGTACATAGAAACTATGTTACTCCCAACTTTTGAGAACCACCTTTCTCCATGTTTGTTCCTTATTCGGCTCCTTAAGGCCTAATTAAGGCTAATTAGGCCTGAAAGTTTAGCTTTTAGTCAAACTTTTTTATTAAGACTAGAAATAAGCTTAATTAATAGTATTTATACATGGAAACTATGTAACACTATACCCAACTCTTGAGAACCAAGTTATCCTCATGTTTGTTCACTCTTCGGCTCTTATAAGGCTAGAATTGGGTTAATTGTATTAATTGTAAATAATAAAGAATGTAATACTATGCTTATATCTTGAGAACCACGTTTTCCAATATTTGGGCCCCACTCAGCTTTTATAGGGTCTTGTGTTCAGGCTGAGGCCTGAATGTGACTTTTAATCAAACTTTCCAATTAATACTAGAAAATAAAGTTAATTGAAAGTAATTATACATAGAAACTATGTATTACTACTCCCGTCTCTTAAGAATCATGTTTTCCCCATGTTTGTTCCCTATTCGGCTCTTATAAGGCCTAGTTTAGTCCAATCGGGGCTAAAAGTTTGATTTTTGATCAAATTTTCCAATTAAGACTACAAAGAAGGTTAATTGGAAGTATTTATATATAAAAACTATGTAATTTCACTCAAGGCCCTTGAAAACCATATTTTCTCCTCGTTTATTCAGCTCTTAAAAGGACGTCAGACATGAAAGTTTGACTTTTTATCAAACTTCCTAATTAAGACTAGATACATGGTTAATTGGAAGTAATTATACATAGAAACTAAGTAATACCACTCCCGGCTCTTGGAACCACATTTTCTCCTCGTTTTGGCCCTACATGACTTTTATAAGGCTAAGTTCAAGCCAATCAGGGGTGAAAGTTTGAACTTAGGTCAAACTTCTCAATTAATACTAGAAACACGATTAATTGGAAGCAATTGGAATCATGTTTTCCCCTCGTTTGGGCCCTATTTGGCAATATAATACCAAGTTCAGGCCAACTAGGGTTGAAAGTTTGACTTTTGTCCAAGCTTCCTAATTAAGACTAGAAATAAGATTAATTAGTAATTTTTGCACACAGAAACTATATAATACCACTCCTGGATATTAAGAACAGTTTGTTCTTCCCATTTGGGCCCTATTCAACTCTTATAATGCTTAATTCAAACAATTAAGGCTGAAAGTTTGACTTCTGGTTAACTTATCAATGAAGACTAGAGATAAGATTAATTGGTATTATTTGTACATTAAAACTATGTACTATCATTCTTGGCCCTTGAAAATAATGTTTTCTCCCCGTTTAGGCCTTTTCGGCTCTTATCAAGCTTAGTTTCAGGCAAATCTGGGCTTTAAATTTGACTTTTGATCAAACTTCCCGATTAAGATTAGAAATAAAGATAAGTAATAGTAATTATATATAGAAACAATGAAATAAAACTCACGGCTCTTGAAAATCACATTTCCTTATCGTTTAAGCCCTATTCAACTCTTATAAGGCCAGTTCAGGTGAATCAGGGTTAAAAGTTTGATTTTTGGTCAAACTTTCAAATTAAGACTATAAATAAGGTTAAATGATAGTATTTGTACATAGAAACTATGTAAAACCACTCTCAGATCAAGAGAACCACATTTTCTACCCGTTTGGACCCTATTAGGCCCTGATATGACCAAGTTCAGGCCAATCAAGAATGAAAGTTTGACTTTTGGTCAAACTTCCCAATTAAGATTAGAAACAAGGTTAATTTGTAGTAATTTTATGTAGAAACTATACAATACTACTCCCAGTACTTGAAAATCACGTTTTTCCCGTGATTGCTCTTTATTCGGCATTATAAGGCCTAGTTCAAGCCAATTGGGCTGAAAGCTTATTTTTGGTCAAACTTATCAATAAAGACTAGAAATAATGGTAATTGGTATTATTTGTATAAGAAACTATGTAATACCATACCCGGCCAATGAAAATCACATTTTCTCCCTGTTTAGGCCCTATTCGACTCTTATAAGGCCTAATTCAGGCCAATCAGCGCTTCAAATTTGACTTTTGGTCAAACTTCCCAATTAAGATAAGAAATAAAGTTAATTGGTAGTACTTGTACACAGACACTATGTAACACTACTCTCGGCTCATGAGAATCACATTTTCTACCCGTTTGAGTTCTGTTCGACTCATATATGGCCTAGTTTAGGCCAATCGCGAATAATAGTCTGACTTTTTGTCAACTACCCAATTAAGATTAGAAAGAAGATTAATTTGTAGTAATTAATATAAAAATATGTAATACTACTCCTAGCCCTTGATCCCCATACTTATTCCCAATTCGGCTCGAAAGTTTGGCTTTTGGTCAAACTTTCTAATTAAGACTCGAAATAAGGTTAATTAGCGATAATTGTACATAGAAACTTTGAAATACTACTCTCGTCACTTGAATACTATGTTTTGCTCATGTTTATTTCCTATTCAGCTCTTATATGGCCTAGTTCAGGTCAATCGAGACTGAAAATTTGAATTTCGGTAAAACTTCTCGATTAAGATTTGAAAAAGGTTAATTAGTAGTATTTGTAATTAAAAATTATGTTAGATAACTCTCGGCTCTTAAGAACCATGTTTTCTTCCCCTTTAGGCCCTATTCGGCTCTTATATGGCCAGTTTAGGCCAATCGGGAATAAAATTTGACTTTTGGTTAAACTTCCTAAGTACAACAAGAAACATGGTTAATCGGTAGTTTTTGTATATAGAATGGTGTAATACCACTCAAGACCCTTGAAAATTTCATTTTCTCCCCATTTAGGCCCTATTCGGCTCTTGATAAGGCCTAGTTCAGGCCAATCGAAGCTGAAAGTATGACTCTTGGTCAAACTTTTCAATTAAGACTAGAAATAAGATTAATTGGTTGTATTTGAATATAAAAACTATGTATTACCATTCCTGACTCTTGAGAACCACGTTTTCTCCCAATGGGCCCTCTTCGACTCACATGTCCTAGTTCAGGCCAATCAGGGTGAAAGTTTGACTTTTGGTCAAACTTTCTAATTAAGATTAGAAACAAGATTAGATGGTAGTTGTACATGGAAACTAAGTAATACTACTCCTGACTCTTGAGAACCACATTTTTGCCAGCAACTTTTCTACGGCCTAGTTCAGGCCAATCAGGGTCGAAAGTTTAACTTTTAGTCAAATTTCCTAATTAATACTATAAACAGGTTAATTGGATATAATTGTGCTTAGAAACAATATAATACTGCTCTCGGATCTTGAGAACCATGTTTTCCCTATGTTTTTCCATAGTCAGAACTTATAAGGCCTAGTTTAGTCCAATCGGGGTTAAAAGTTTGGCCTTTGGTCAAACTTCAAAATTAAGATTCGAAATAAGCTTAATAGATAATATTTATACATCAAAACTATGCAATACCACTCTCGACTCTTAAAAATCACGTTTTCTCCCCGTTTAAACCATATTCAACTCTTATAAGGCCTAATTCAGGCCAATCGGGGTAGAAAGTTTGAGTTTTGGTCAAACTTTTTAATTAAAACTAAAATAAGTTTAATTGGTAGTATTTATAGATAGAAACTATATAGTACCACTCACCGCTCTTCAAAATCACGTTTCCCCCTTTTAGGCCCTATTTGGCTCTTATAAGACCTAGTTCAAATCAATCGGGCTGAGAGTTTGATTTTTAGTCAAACTCCCCAATTAAGACTAGAAATAAGGTTAAGTGGTAGCATCGGTGCATAAAAATAATATAATACCACTCCGGGCTCTTGAAAATCACATTTTCTCCCATTTTAGGCCCTATTTGGCTCTTATATGGCCTAGTTCAGGCCAATCAGGAATGAACGTTTGACTTTTGGTCAAACTTTTTAATTACTAAAAATAAGGTTAATTTGTAGTAATTGTTTATAGAAACTATGTAATACTAATCTCGACTCTTGAGCACCATGTTTTTCTCCCCATTTGGCCATACTCAACTCTTATAAGGTCTAGTTCAGGCCAATCAGGGCTGAAAATTTGACTATTATCAAACTTCCCACTTAACACTTGAAACAAAGTTAGTTGGAGGTAATTGTATATAGAAGCTATATAATACAACTCCCAACTCTTAAGAACCACGTTTTCCCATGCTTGTTCCTTATTCTAATCCAATAAGACCTAGTGTAGGCCAAAAAGGCTGAAAGTTTGGTTTTGGATTAAACTTCCCAATTAAGACTAGAAATAAGTTTAACTGATAGTATTTACACATAAAAACTATGTAAAACTACTCTCGACTCTTGAGAAACACAATTTCCCTTTGTTTGTCCTCTATTCGACTCTCATATGGTTTAGCTCAGGCCAATCAGGGTTGAAAGTTTGAGTTTTGGTTAAACTTCAACATTAAGACCTGAAACAAGGTTAATTAGAAGTAATTATGCATAGAAACTTTGTAATACTACTCTAGGCTCTTGAAAATCATATTTTACCTATGTTTGTTCCCTTTTGGCTCTTATAAGACTAAGTTTAGTAGGCCAATCGGGGCTGAAAGTTTGGCTTTGGTAAAACTTCCCAATTAAGAGTAGAAATAAGTTTAATTGATAGTATTCATACATATAAACTATGTAATACCACTCTCGGCTATTGAAAACACGTTTTCTATCCTTTTTGGCCCTATTCGGCTCTTATAAGTTTAATTCAAGCCAAATTAGGACTAAAAGTTTTGGTCAAAATTTTCAATTAAGACTATAAATAAGTTTAATTGATAGTATTTGTATAAAAACTATGTAATACCACTCCCGCCTCTTGAGAATCGCGTTTTCACCCCATTTAGGCCCTATTTCACTCTTATATAGCCTAGTTCAGGCCAATCGGGGATGAAAGTTTAACTTTTGGTTAAATTTCTAATTAAGACTATAAATAAGTTAATTGGTGGTATTTGTATGCAGAAACTATGTAATACCACTTCCAGCTCTCGAGAACCACATTTCTTCCTGTCTGGGCCCTATTCTGCTCTTATGTGCCCTAGTTCCAACCAATCGGGAATGAAAGTTTGAATTTTAGTTAAACTTCCTAATTAAGACTATAGAAACACGGTTACTTCATAGTACTTACACAAAGAAACTATATGAGATTATTGTTGGCTTTTGATAACAACATTTTCTCCCTGTTTAAGCCCTAGCTCGGCTCTTAGAAATTAAATTAATTTGTAGAAATTGTACATAGTAACTATGTAATACAACTCTTGGCTCTTAAGAATCACGTTTTCTCCCTATTTTGGCCCTATTCAGCTCTTATAAGGCCTAATTTAGTTCAATCGGGGTGAACCATGTGGGCCCTACTCGGCTCTTATAAGCTTTAGGCCAATCGGGTAGAAAGTTTGATTTTTTGTCAAACTTCTCAATTAATACTATAAACAAAGTAAATTGGAAGTGATTGTACATAAAAACTATGTAATTCTACTCTCGACTCTTCAGAACAACTTGTTCCCCATGTTTGTTCCCTATTCTGCTCCTATAAGGCCTAATTTAGGCCATTTTGGACTGAAAGTTTAGTTTTGGTTAAACTTTCAAATTAAAACAAGAATAAGTTTAATTAATAGTATTTGTATATGAAAATTATGTATTAATACTCTCGACTTTTGAGAACTATGTTTTCGTCATGCTTGTTCCCTATTCGGCTCTTATAAGGCCTTGTTGAGCCTTATCGGGGCTGAAATTTGGTTTTTGATCAAACTTTCTTATAAGACTAAAATAAGGTTAATTGGTAGTACTATATATAAAAATTATTTAATATCCCTTATCGCTCTTAAAAATCATGTTTTCTTCCCGTTTAAGCCCATTCAACTCTTATAAGGCCTAATTCTGGCTAATAGGGGCTGAAAGTTTGACTTTTGATCAAACTTACCAATTAAGACTAGAAAAAATGTTAATTGATAGTATTTATACATAGAAACCATGTAATACTACTTTAGGTTCTTGAAAATCACTTTTCTCCCCATTTAGGCCCATTTGTCTCTTATAAGGCTTAATTCAGACCAATAGTGGCTGAAAATTTGACTTTTAGTGAAATTTCAATTAAGACTAAAATATGGTTAATTGGTAGTATTTGCATATATAAACTATGTAATATCACACTCGGCTCTTGAGAACCTCGTTTTCTCCCTATTTGGCTCTTATCGCCCACTTTAGGCCAATCGGGGATGAAACTTTGACTTTTGGTTACTCTTCCCAATTAAGACAAGAAATAAGGTTAATTGATAGTAATTATATATAAAAACTATGTAATACTACACCCGGCTCTTGAGAACCACGTTTACCACTCGGTAGGCCCTACTTAGCTCTTATAAGGTCTAGTTCATACCAAACGTGCTGAAAGTTTGACTTTTTATCAAACTTCTCGATTAATACTAGAAATAAGGTTCATTGGAAGAAATTGTACATAGAACTATGTAATACTACTCTCAACTCTTGAGAACCAATTTTTTCCCACGTTTATAACCTATTCGGCTCCTATAAGGCCTAGTTTAGACCAATCGGGTTTGAAAGTTTGGCTTTTGGTCAAACTTTTCAATTAAAACTAGAAATAAGTTTAATTAATAGTATTTGTACATGAAAAGTATGTAATACTACTTCCGACTCTTGAGAACCAAGTTTTTCCATGTTTGTTCCCCATTCGGATCTTTAGGGCCTTGTTAAGGCCAATCAGACTTAAAAGTTTAGATTTTGATGAAACTTTCTAATGAAGTTTAGAAATAAGTTTAATTGATAGTATTTATACATTGAAACTATATAATACCACTTCTGGCTCTTGAAAATCACTTTTTCTCCCTTATAGGTCCATTCGGCTCTTATAAGGCCTAATTCTGGGCAATCGAGATTGAAAGTTTGAATTTTGATCAAACTTGCCAATTAAGACTAGAAACAAGGTTAATTGGTAGTATTTATAAATAAATACAATGTAATACCACTCACTGTTCTTGAAAATCACATTTTCTCGATGTCAGACCAATCGGGGCTGAAAATTTAACTTTTGGTCAAACTTTCAATTAAAACTAGGTTAACTGGTAGTATTTGGACAAAAAAAACTATGTAAAACCGCTCTTGGCTCTTGAGAACCACATTTTCTCCATGTTTGGGCCCTATTTGGCTCTTATATAGCCTTCTTCTGACCAATCAGGGATGAAAGTTTTGACTTTTTGTCAAACTTCCCAATTAAAATTAGAAACAAGGTTAATTGATAATAATTGTATATAGAAACTATGTAATATTACTCTCAGCTCTTGAGAAACACGCTTTCTCCCTATGTAAGTCCTACTCGACTCTTATAAGGCTAGGTGCAGGCAAATCTGGCTGAAAGTTTGTCTTTGTGTCAAACTTCTCAAATAATACTAGAAACAAGATTAATTGGAAGTAATTGTATACAAAAACTATGTAATACTGCTCCCTACTCTTGAGAACCACTTTTTCCCCATATTTGTTCCCTATTCTACTCCTATAAGGCCTAGTTTAGGCCAATCGGGGCTAAAAGTTTTGCTTTTGGTTAAAGTTTCCAATTAAGATTAGAACTAATTTTAATTAATAGTATTAGTAAATGGAAACTAAGTAATACTACTCACAACTCTTGAGAACTAAGTGTTGGCCCAAAGGCCTTCCACTCTAGTTTTGATGATGATCAACTCATGTAGTTATATGTTTACTAATAATCTTGTGATTTTAAGTTTCAGATCATTAGCAAGATATTAGTTGGTGATTAGCTTCAACAAGGAGTTTAGAAGCTTATCATGGTGATTCCGGTGCCAAAGCTTCAAGATCTTTCCTTTGCACTCGGTAGATCACGTGTTTGTGGATCGAGTCGCCTTGAAGATGGAGATAATCAAGAAGACTTAGGTATCCATAGTTTAGAGTGTGTTTTAGATCCATATTGTAAAGCTTAGTATAGTTGATATGCTCAAGTGCACAAACACACACTCGTTTTATGTTTTGGTTTTTGGTTTTCATGAATAGTTGATCAAAACAAGTTTAATTGATATATGTATAGTTGTTTCATTCTATACATGCATGCTTAATTTTTAAACAAACTTATTTTGACTTTCCTATTCATGTATTGAAAAATCAAGTTTGATAAAAATACAAGTGTTGGTTTTTTATAAAATTTGCAAGACTCAAAAATGAATTGATATGTTGATATATTGTCTTGAAATTTTTATCACTTGTTTGTGTTTCAATATAAAATGTTAAAACAAGTTTTATGGTATTTTCAGAAAAGATAAAAGATTTATTAAAATATTTTTTCCCAGTTTTTCTGACCCAGGTTTGTGCTAACAAGCTAGGTCGGTCGACCCAGACGGTCGACCGTACCATAGGCCGGTCGACCCGTGAGGTCGACCGACGTGCAAAGACTTGTGCACGTCTGGCAGACACAAGCTCGGTCGACCGTCAGGGTCGACCGGGTCTGAGCGCAAAGCTCTCTGTTTGTTTTGGTCGACCGGGCGGTCGACTGGTTTTGCCCAACGGTCATATTTCTGACCGTTGGCGGTCTACCGGGCCGGTCGACCGCAAGCCTGTCAGGCTGCCAGATCAGCCTAACGGCTAGTTTTCTGTTTGGCCTATATAAACCCCATTCCTTTGGGATTTTGGCAAGATTTTTAGAGCTAAAATTTTCTGACTTCTTTAGTGTTTTAAACAAGTTTTTAAAGAGTTTTAAAGCCTAAAAGATTTCATCTTTTTGTTTTTCAAGGGTTTTGGAAAATCAAAGAAAACTAGGTTTTTGGGATATTGATTTGGTCTTTTATTTCTATCATCTACAAGAGATTTCCCAAGTAGTTTTTCTTTGTTGCTTGTTTCCAAAAACACCTTGATTCCACACTTGAGCCATATCTTCTATCCTAATCTATTAGGATCTTGTTTTGTGGAAAAGAGAAAAAGAGAGATTGTTTGAGGTTGTTGAGCCTCTAAGTTGTAAACCCTCCTTGTATTTGTGTATCCCTCTTTGGTAGAGGTTGATCGGAGTGGTATTGGTTTGGATCCCTCTTCAGTAGAGGTGATTGTGTTTGGTTGTTGTTTGCTCCCTCTAGTGAGAGGTGGAGTTTGGTTTGTAAACCCTCTTCGGTAGAGGTGTTGGTTGTTGTTTGGCTAAGGGCCTACCCCTCTTGTGTGAGGTGGTGTTTGTATTGAGAGAGGAGTTTGGTACTCCTAGTGTTGTAACAAATCCTCTTTGGTAGAGGTTCCCTCGGTGGGAGTTAGTGGATTGGAAATCCTACACGGTGGTGTAGGCGGGGATGTAGAGCTAGGGGCTCGAACCTCGAAACATATCTTGTCTTAGCGTTTGATCCATTGTCTCTCTAACTCTCTCTCTCATTTAATTGTGCAAAGCATCATTCATATCATCATATCATATTTGCTTGTGTTGAGCATAATCCATATTGCTTATTCATTATTTGCTTGGATTGCTTGTGTGTGTGCCTCACTTATACTTAACCACAAGAGCTTCACATAGCACCTCAACCCATATCTAGGGGAATCAAGAGGAGTTAGTCCAGAGCCCTTCACGGGGAATTCGGCTACACTTGTGTGTTGTATTAAGTATGTTGCAAAATTTGCATTAGCTTCCGCATTTAGCGCATTTAGTTTTCTAGATTAGCACTTACACCTATTCACTCCCCTCTAGGTGTTTTTCAATTGGTATCAGAGCCAAGTGCTCTGATTTTGGGTCTAACAACCTAGAGTTAAAGATCCTCATTTTAGGCTAATCTTGTTTGCATTTGTTTGTTTGTACACATTTAGTTTGCCCTCATGGATAGCCCTCCTATGTTTGATATTTCTAGACTTGAGATTTGGAAGGTTATGATGAGTAGCTACTTGAAGACCCTAGGTTTGCATGTCTTCCTTGCTGCTACCAAGAAATGCTATCTTGGTAATGGTGATCATATAGGGGCCAATGCGCAAGCCCTTGAGGCCATTAGAAGCACGCTACCTAAAGAATATCTTATGTATGTTTCTAACCTTGATTCCGCCTTTGCAGTGTGGAACAAGTTGACAACAACCACCACCTCCAAGTTTCAATTGCCAAATCAACCGGAGGAGTCTAGTGGAGAATCCGATTCTCAATGCTTAATGGTCCAAGGGAATGACTCCCTTGAGGAACAATCGGAAACTCAACTAGATAGTGATGATTGTGCTAGTTCTTCAAATGACTTTGTTGATGCCCATGCTTTAAATGAAGAACTATCAATTGTTTGTGAAAAATTAATTGAAAAATATAACGTTTTGAAAAAGAAAAGTCTAGGAATTGTTAATGAAAATAAAAGTTTACATTTTAGACTTGATGTTGTTTTGCAAGAGAAGGATGAGATTGCTAATGAAAGGGATTCATTAAAATCTCAACTTAATCTTGCTTTAAATGAAAATAAAATTTTGAAAAATAAAAATGATTGTGAAGATGTTTTGAAGAAAAATGAATCTTTAACTTCAAAACTTGATTTTGTTTTAAAAAGTAACCATTCTTTGAAAAATGAAATTGAATTTATTTCAAAAGAATTAGAAATTTGTTTAAAGAAAAATAGATCTTTGAAAAATGATTTGGATTCTCATGTTTGCCATGATAGGGTAGTATCACACACTTCACCCTTTGCATGCCACACTTCTTCTTTAATTAACAATGATATATCTTTGCTTAAGAAGAGTGTAGATTGTTTGGGCTCCACTTTGAGCCAATGTGTTGTGGGCCATACACGTTTGGAAACTTTGTTTCGAAAGAAACAAATTCCATCTATTCATGCTCACCCTCCACGGCATACACATGCTCCTCACGGACACTCTCATCACATGTATGCTCATGTGTACACTTGTACACATTGTGGACGTATGGGCCACCTTGCTAAATTTTGCTATGATAGATTACATATTCCTAATTTAGCAAAGAAATTTGTTTGGGTTAGAGAAGGTACTAACCCTCATGGACCCAAAAGAGTATGGGTACCAAAGACCACCCCTCCTTTATATGATGTAGGTGTGGGCTCTCACATGACGTGAGAGTAGCCGTACCTTGAGGTGGATGCGTTCCGTGCTTAAAGAGAACCAATTGGATGCATCACTTTCAAGGGAAGTTTGGTGGGAGGACCACCTTGGTTTGGAGAACTAGAGTGGTGCCCTCATTGGTTTTGGTATCGAATCTCTAACTCCTTATGTTTACATGCTTTCATAATTAAAATTTATAGCTTGTTTTTGATGTTTTATAGCATGTTTCATTGTCTATGGATTAGTATGTAAATACCATGTTTATTAGATCCTTGACATACATGTATAGTATTTGAGACACACATGCTTATATGAACCTATACTAGGTGTTCTCACTTTTGTCTAAGCTATAATGTACATCATGAATCTAATACATGTGAATTTACATAGTAATCATGTTTTAGTTTTATCATGATGATTTTTATATTTGTTTTTTATGCTTCTTGTTTTGAATATATGTTTAGATGTTAGTTTTCATTAAGACTAGTTATATACTTGTACATAGAGTGGGCTACAAATAAATCTATATATGTTTGGGCTTGAATGCTTATTTGAACCCATTAGATGTGCTAGTATAGTCTAGTTTTGATGATTCATACATTTTGAACTTGTATTCCCATTTTTGAAATTTGGATTTGTTTTATGTTTAAGAGTTTTTCACTTCATGTATATGTTTGTATTGCCAAACTTTAAGATATACATGTATACCCCTTCAGTCATTTGCCTTTCATGCAAATCTTTATTTATGGACTCAATTGTGTTTAGGGTTATGTATGTATACTTATTGTGTTGACAAATCATACATATACCTTGAAATGAGATTTTTGTTTTAATAAAAATTTTAGTTATTCATGTTTTCATGTATTTGTGTTTAACTTCATGTATATGTCTATCTTGTCCAAATCATTGAATATACATGTGTATCCTTTGAGCCACGTGCCTTCATGCATATATATTTGTGGACTCTTTGTGTTTGGATATGTATGTATACTTTAATTTGTACATGACATACATATGCCTTGAAGATTAAATAGTTTTGATATTTTTCATGTTTTCTTGTTTCAAGGAATTTTGAGCTTAATTAGAAATTTCATAATGCCATGTCACACATTACTTGTACACTCACTATTTTTTTAAATATTTCTCATGAGTATGTTTTTCATGAGCATATATGGACTTTATTGAATATTGAGTGTTTTTAAGTGCTATGTGATTTACATGTGTTTTATGAAAATTAATTTTAGTTTATTCCTTGCTTGAAGGATTTCGTACTAGTTAACAAAAATTTTCATTTTAACTAGTTCGTTTTCTTCGTTGTGATATAAGTTATACCATGCTTTTATTGTTATGTCAATTGGTATCATTAAACTCTTTCAATTGGTATCATTTTGATCTTTTTGTATACTCATAATTGTTTATTGTGTATGTATACTTTCAATTGGTATCATCTATTGGTGATTGGTACTCATTCTATTTCATACACATATACTTTTTTTTGTGCTATTGTATTTCTATATCTTGAGCACAAATTTTGTTTATGCTAGAGCTTGAGCTTCAACTTTATTTCAATTGATTTAGTTTCCAATTGGTATCTTATTTCAAGCCTACGCATAATTTTTGTTGGTATTTCATAAAGGGGGAGAAAATCCGTTTTTCATATTTCAATTGGTATTTGTATTTCCACTCCCTTACTTTATGATAGAAAATAGTCATTTCAATTGTTTATATGGCTTAAAAAGAAAAATACTATCTTTTGATATCAAGATGTCTTGTGTTTTTAAATTGATATCTAAAATTTTGTTTAAAGAAAAATACAAAAGTTTTGATTTGTATTGACTATATGCAAGGAGAGCTTAACATCTCTTCTACATATAGATTCATGTTGAGTGTATCTAGTAATGAGGAGCTTAACATCTCTTCTTTATATGGTACACGTGTGTAGGGGGAGCTTCACATCTTCTCTTATGCATTACATAATGTGTGTTATGTGAATTAGGACTTAACATTCCTCTTTCATGTAATGCATATGTGTAGGGAAGCTAACTTAGCATCTTCCTCTTCATGAATGTATATAGCATATAACATTTATTGATCTTTGTTTACCTTCAATTGGTATCTTTATGCCTTAAAGAATAATGTTTAATTTCAATTGATATCATATGTTTAAAATATACGATTATTTCAATTGGTATCAAGATGTTGTTTTCAATTTTTTAATTGGTATCTAGAGGCATATCATGTTTATAGTTGTTTGATCATACCCCTTATTGACTTTGTTTTTGTTTTAGACAAAAAGGGGAGAACATTGTTTTTATTGTTTTGATTGACAAAAAGGGGGAGAAAGATTTTTTCCCCTCATGTTATTTATGGTTTTGATTGTTTACCCCTTTGTTGATGATTGACAAAAAGGGGGAGAAAGATTTCGAGTTTGTTTGAGTTTTATATATGCATACTTATGTTTTTGCATATATTAAGTTTAAAAGGTCTAGATAAACCTCTCTTATTGTTTATGCATATTTATGCATTCATGTTTAATCTTCATTACATATTTATGTTTATTTGTTTGTGCATGAGTTAAGGGGGAGCTTCTTTGAAGCTTAACTTTAATCCATGCATATATAACTCCTGAGTTTTGTCATCATCAAAAAGGGGGAGATTGTTGGCCCAAAGGCCTTCCACTCTAGTTTTGATGATGATCAACTCATGTAGTTATATGTTTACTAATAATCTTGTGATTTTAAGTTTCAGATCATTAGCAAGATATTAGTTGGTGATTAGCTTCAACAAGGAGTTTAGAAGCTTATCATGGTGATTCTGGTGCCAAAGCTTCAAGATCTTTCCTTTGCACTCGGTAGATCACGTGTTTGTGGATCGAGTCACCTTGAAGATGGAGATCATCAAGAAGACTTAGGTATCCATAGTTTAGAGTGTGTTTTAGATCCATATTGTAAAGCTTAGTATAGTTGATATGCTCAAGTGCACAAACACACACTCGTTTTATGTTTTGGTTTTTGGTTTTCATGAATAGTTGATCAAAACAAGTTTAATTGATATATGTATAGTTGTTTCATTCTATACATGCATGCTTAATTTTTAAACAAACTTATTTTGACTTTCCTCTTCATGTATTGAAAAATCAAGTTTGATAAAAATACAAGTGTTGGTTTTTGATAAAATTTGCAAGACTCAAAAATGAATTGATATGTTGATATATTGTCTTGAAATTTTTATCACTTGTTTGTGTTTCAATATAAAATGTTAAAACAAGTTTTATGGTATTTTCAGAAAAGATAAAAGATTTATTAAAATATTTTTTCCCAGTTTTTCTGACCCAGGTTTGTGCTGACAGGCTAGGTCGGTCGACCCAGACGGTCGACCGCACCATAGGCCGGTCGACCCGTGAGGTCGACCGACGTGCACAGACTTGTGCACGTCTGGCAGACACAAGCTCGGTCGACCGTCAGGGTCGACCGGGTCTGAGAGCAGAGCTCTCTGTTTGTTTGGGTCGACCGGGCGGTCGACCGGTTTTGCCCAACGGTCATATTTCTGACCGTTGGCGGTCGACCGGGCCGGTCGACCGCAAGCCTGTCAGGCTGCTAGATCAGCCTAACGGCTAGTTTTCTGTTTGGCCTATATAAACCCATTCCTTTGGGATTTTGGCAAGATTTTTAGAGCTAAAATTTCCTGACTTCTTTAGTGTTTTAAACAAGTTTTCAAAAGAGTTTTAAAGCCTAAAAGATTTCATCTTTTTGTTTTTCAAGGGTTTTAGAAAATCAAAGAAAACTAGGTTTTTGGGATATTGATTTGGTCTTTTATTTCTATCATCTACAAGAGATTTCCCAAGTAGTTTTCTTTGTTGCTTGTTTCCAAAAACACCTTGATTCCACACTTGAGCCATATCTTCTATCCTAATCTATTAGGATCTTGTTTTGTGGAAAAGAGAAAAAGAGAGATTGTTTGAGGTTGTTGAGCCTCTAAGTTGTAAACCCTCCTTGTATTTGTGTATCCCTCTTTGGTAGAGGTTGATCGGAGTCGTATTGGTTTGGATCCCTCTTCGGTAGAGGTGATTGTGTTTGGTTGTTGTTTGCTCCCTCTAGTGAGAGGTGGAGTTTGGTTTGTAAATCCTCTTCAGTAGTGGTGTTGGTTGTTGTTTGGCTAAAGGGCCTACCCCTCTTGTGTGAGGTGGTGTTTGTATTGAGAGAGGAGTTTGGTACTCCTAGTGTTGTAACAAATCCTCTTTGGTAGAGGTTCTCTCGGTGGGAGTTAGTGGATTGGAAATCCTACACGGTGGTGTAGGCGGGGATGTAGAGCTAGGGGCTCGAACCTCGAAACATATCTTGTCTTAGCGTTTGATCCATTGTCTCTCTAACTCTCTCTCTCTCATTTAATTGTGCAAAGCAACATTCATATCATCATATCATATTTGCTTGTGTTGAGCATAATTCATATTGCTTATTCATTATTTGCTTGGATTGTTTGTGTGTGTGCCTCACTTATACTTAACCACAAGAGCTTCACATAGCACCTCAACCCATATCTAGGGGAATCAAGAGGAGTTAGTCCAGAGCCCTTCACGGGGAATTCGGCTACACTTGTGTGTTGTATTAAGTGTGTTGCAAATTTTGCATTAGCTTCCGCATTTAGCGCATTTAGTTTTCTAGATTAGCACTTACACCTATTCACCCCCCCTCTAGGTGTTTTTCACTAAGTTTTCTCTATGTTTGTTCCCTATTCGGCACTTATAAGGCCTTGTTGAGGCCAATCAGGGCAGAATGTTTGGCTTTTGATTTTGCTTCCCAATTAAGACTAGAATAAGTTTAATTGATAGTATTTGTATATCAAAACTATGTAATAACACTTTTAGCTTTTGAAAATCATGCTTTCTTCCAGTTTAGGCCCTATTCGGCTCTTTTATGGCCTAGTTCAGATCAATCGGGATAAAAGTTTAACTCTTAGTCAAACTTCCTATTTAAGACTGGAAACAAGGTTAATTGGTAGTAATTGTACATAGCAACTATGTAATACTACTCTCATCTCTTGATAATCATGTTATCCCTATATTTGTTTCCTATTCGGCTCCTATAAGGCTGAGCCAGGCCAATCAAGGCTGAAAGTTTGACTTTTGGTCAAACTTTTCAATTAAAACTAGAAATAAGGTTAATTTATAGTATTTGTATAAAGAAACTATGTAATATCACTTTCGGCTCTAAGGACCACAATGTCTCCCCGTTAAGGTCCTATCCGGCTTTTATATGGCTTATTCTGCTAATCGGGGATAAAAAAAGTACTTTTGATCAAATTTACCAATTAAGAATAGAAATAAGGTTAATTGATAGTATTTGTATATAGAAATAATGTAATACCACACATGGCCCTGATAACTACATTTCTTTTATTAAGGCCTAGGGCGGACCAATCGAGGCTAAAAGTTTGACTTTTGGTCAAAGTTCCCAATTAAGACTAGAAATAGGGTTAATTGGTATTATTTGTACATAAAAAGCATTTATTACTACTTCTGTATCTTGAAAATCACATTTTCTCCCCGATTGGACCTTCCTCAGCTTTTATAGGGCATTATTCAGGCCCCAATAAGGGTTAAAAGTTTGACTTTTAGTCAAACTTCTCAATTAATACTAGAAACAAGGTTAATTGAAAGTAATTGTATATAGAAACTATGCATTACTATTCCCGGGACTTGAGAATCACGTTTTCCCTATGTTTTTCCCTATTCGGCTCTCATAAGGCCGAGTTGGGCTGAAAGTTTAGATTTTGATCAAACTTCCCAATTAATTAGAAACAAGGTTAATTGGCAGTAGTTATACATAGAAACTATGTAATATCCCTTTCGCCTCTTAAAAAATATGTTTTCTCCCCGTTTAAGCCCATTTGGCTCTTATAAGACCTAATTCAGGTTAATCGGGGCTAAAAGTTTGACTTTTGATTAAACTCGCCAATTAAAACTAGAAACAAGGATAATTGGTAGTGTTTATACATAGAACTATGTAATAACACTTTTAGTTCTTGAAAATCATGTTTTCTCCCCATTTAGGCCTTATTTGTCTCCTATATGGCCAAGTTCAGACGAATTGGGGCTAAAAATCTGCCTTTTAGTTAAACTTTCCAATTAATATTAGAAATAAGGTTAATTGATAGTATTTGTATATAGGCTCTCAAGAGTCACGTTTTCTCCCCGTTTGAGCCCTATTTGGCTCTTATATAGCCTACTTCAGGCCAAATTGGGGATGAAAGTTTGACTTTTGGTCAAACTTTCCAATTAAGACTGGAAACAAGGTTAACTGGTGGTAATTGTATATAAAAATTATGTAATACTACTCCTGACACTTGATAATCATATTTTCTCCCCGTATGCGGGCCTTACTCGGTTCTTATAAGGCCTAGTCTTGGCCAATCACCGAAAGTTTAACTTTTTGTCAAATTTTCCAACTAATACTAGAAACAAGGTTAATTGGTAATTATACATCAAAACTATGTAAAGTAACTCACTACTTTTGAAAACCACTTTTTCCCATGTTTGATCCTCATTCGGCTCCTATAAGGCCTAATTTAGGCCAATCAGGGCTGAAAGTTTAACTTTTGGTCAAACTTTTAATTAAAACTAGAAATAAGTTTAATTAATAGTTTTTCTAAATTGAAACTATGTAATATCACTCTCAGCTCAAGAAAATCACGTTTTCTTCCTGTTTAGGCCTTATTCAGCTCTTAGAAAGATAGTCAGGTCAAATTGGGGCTAAAAGTTTGACTTTTGGTCAAATCTTCTAATTAAAACTAGAAATAAGTCTATTTAATAGTATTTTTACATAAAAACTATGTAATACCACTCTCAGCTCTTCAATATCATATTTTCTCCTTGTTTAGGCCCTATTCGGCTCTTACATGGCCAAGTTCAGGCTAATTGGGGAAGCAATTTGACTTTTGATCAAACTTCTCATTTAAGACTGGAAATGAGATTAATTGGTAGTAATTGTACATAAAAACTATATAATACTACTCTCATCTCTAGATGGCACATTTTCCCATGTTTATTATCTATTCGGCTCTTCTAAAGTCTAGTGGGCTAATCGAGGCTGAAAGTTTGACTTTTGATCAAACTTTTCAATTAAAACTAGGAATAAGGTTAATTAGCAATATTTGTACATAAAAATTATGTAATACCACTCACGGCTCTAAGAACCACGTTTTCGTCCAATTTGGGACCTATTCAACCTTTATATGGCCTGATTCAGGCCAATCAGGGATGGAAGTTTGACTTTTGTCAAAATTACTGATTAAGATTAGAAATAAGGTTAATTGATAATATTTGTACATACAAACAATGTAATATCACTCACGATTCTTGAAAATCACGTTTTCTCCTGTTTAGGCCATTTTCGACTTTTTAAGGCTTAGTTTAGTCCAATGGGGGTCAATAGAGGCTGAAAGTTTGACTTTTGGTCAAACTTTTCATTTAAGGTTAGAAGTAGGGTTAATTGGCATTATTTGTACTTAGAAAGTATATAATACTATTCCTATATCTTGATAACCTTGTTTTCTCCCTGTTTGGGCCCTACTCAGCTTTATAGGGCCTTATTTAGGCCAATCAGGGAAGAAAGTTTGACTTTTCGTCAAACTTCCCAATTAATACTAAAAACAAAGTTAATTGAGAATAATTGTACGTAGAAACTATGTAATACTAT
Source organism: Agave tequilana (assembly GCA_038442645.1). Classification (NCBI taxonomy): domain Eukaryota; kingdom Viridiplantae; phylum Streptophyta; class Magnoliopsida; order Asparagales; family Asparagaceae; genus Agave; species Agave tequilana. The sequence goes on along the minus strand of JAVJIF010011888.1, from coordinate 30,227 downwards.
TCTTGGCTCTTGAAATCACGTTTTCTTTATCCCTATTCGGTTCTTATAATGCCTAGTTTAGTCCAATCTTGATTGAAATTTGGCTTTTGATCAAACTTCCTTATAAGACTAGAAAAGATTAATTGGCAGTACTTATATATAGAAACTATGAATATCCCTTATCGCTCTTAAAAATCACATTTTCTCCACGTTTAAGCCCATTCAACTCTTATAAGGCCTAATTCAGGCCAATATAGGCTGAAAGTTTGACTTTTGATTAAACTTGCCAATTAAGACTAGAAAAAAAGGTTAATTGGTAGTATTTATATATAGAAACTATGTAATACCACTTTAAATTCTTGAAAATCACATTTTCTCCCCATTTAGACCCAATTCGTCTCTTATGAGGCTTAATTCAGACCATTAGTGGCTGAAAATTTGACCTTTAGTGAAACTTTCAATTAGACTAAAAATAAGGTTAATTGATAGTATTTGCATATACAAACTTTGCAATACCACACTCGGCTCTTGAGAACCACGTTTTCTCCCCATTTGGGCCTTATTTGGCTCTTATGGCCCACTTTAAGCCAATCGGGGATGAAATTTTGACTTTTGCTTAGATTTCCTAATTAAGACTAGAAATAAGATTAATTGGTAGTAATTATACATAGAAACTATGTAATATTACACCTAGCTCTTGAGAACCACGTTTACCCCCCGTGAGGGATCTACTCGGTTCTTATAAGGCCTAGTTCAGGTCAATCGGGCTGAAAGTTTGACTTTTTAACAAACTTCTCAGTTAATACAAGGAACAAGGTTAATTGGAAGTAATTGTACATAGAAACTAGGTAATACTACTCCCTACTCTTGAGAACCACTTTTTTCCCATGTTTGTTCCCTATTCGGCTCTTATAAGGCCTAGTTTAGGCTAATCGGGACTGAAAAATAGGCTTTTGGTCAAAGTTCCAATTAAAATTAGAAATAAGTTTAATTTATAGTATTTGTATATGAAAACTATATAATACTACTCCTGACTCTTGAGAACCAAGTTCCCCATATTTGTTCCTAATTCGATTCTTTTAAGGCCTTGTTGAGGCCAATTGGAAGTAATTATACATAGTAACTATGTTACTCCTGACTCTTGAGAATTACTTTCCCCATGTTAGTTCCTAATTCGGCTCCTATAAGGCCTAATTTAGGCCAATCGGGGCTGAAAGTTTAGCTTTTAATTAAACTTTTCAATTAATAGTAGGAATAAGTTTAATTAATAGTATTTATACATGAAACTATGTATCACTACACCCAACTCTTGAGAACCAAGTTATCCCCATGTTTGTTCACTCTTTGGCTCTTATAAGGCCTTGTTGAGGCCAATCGGGATTGAAAGTTTGGCTTTTAGTTAAACTTCCAAATTAAAACTAGAAATAAGTTTAATTGATAGTATTTGTACATAGAAACTATGTAATACTACTCCCAGGTCTTGAAAATCTCATTTTCTCCCCGTCTAGTCTCTATTCGGTTCTTAGTTCAGGCCACATCGGGCTTGAACGTTTGAGTTTTGATCAAACCTTCCAATTAAGACTAGAAATAAGTTTAATTGATAGTATTTGTACATAAAAAAAATGTAATACCACTCTTAGCTCTTGAATATCATGATTTCTTCATGTTTAGGCCCTATTCGGCTCTTATATGGCCTAGTACAGGTCGATCAGGGATGAAAGTCAAACTTTCAATTTAAGAAGAGAAACAAGATTAATTGGTAGTAATTGTACATAGAAACTATGTAATACTACTCTTCACTCTTGAGAATCACATTTTCTCCATATTTTTTCCCTATTCAGCTCTCATAAGGTCTAGTTTAGGCCAATCGGGGTGAAAGTTTGGCTTTTGGTCAAACTTTTCAATTAAGAATAGAAATAAGTTTAATTGATAGTATTTTTAAATAGAAACTAGTTAATACCACTTTCGGCTCTTGAAAATCATGTTTTTCCCCGTTTAGGCCCTATTTGGCTCTTATATGGCCTAGTTCAGGTAAATTGAGGATGAAGGTTTGACTTTTGGTCAAACTTCTTAATTTAGACAAGAAACAAAGTTAATTGGTAGGAATAGCGCATAGAAACTATGTAATACAACCCTGGCTCTTGAGAACATGTTTTCTCCCCACTTAGGCCCTACTCGGCTTTAATAAAGCGTAGTTCAATCCAAATTGGCGCCGAAAGTTTGGCTTTTGGTCAAGCCTCCAAATTAAGACCATAAACAAGGTTAATTAGTATTAACTGTACATAGAAACTATGCAATACAACTCCCTGCTCTTGAAAATCACGTTTTCTCTATGTTTATTCTCTTTCGGCTCTTATAAGGCCTAGTTCAGGTTTATCGGGGCTAAAAGTTTAACTTTTGATGTAACTTTCTAATTATGACTAGAAATAAGATTAATTGGTAGTAATTATATGGAAACTATATAAACCACTACTGGCTCTTAAAAACTACGTTTTCTCCCTGTTTGGGCCATACTCGCCTCTTATAAGGCCTAGTTATGCCAATGAGGGCTGAAAGTTTGGCATTTGGTCAAACATCCTAATTAAGACTTGAACCATGATTAATTAGTAGTAATTGCACATAGAAACTATGTAACACTACTCTCAGCTCTTGAAAACCGTGTTTACCCCCTGTTTATTTCCTATTCGGCTCTTATAAGGCTTACTTTAGGCCAATCGAGCTGAAAGTTTGACTTTCTGATAAACTTCCTAATTAAGATTATAAATAAGGTTAATTAGTAATATTTGTATATAGAACTATGTAATACCACTCAAGGCTCTTGGAACTATATTTTCTTCCCGTTTGGGCCTTATTCGGCTCCTAGTGTCCTAATTGAGCCCAAACAGGATAAAAGTTTGACTTTTGGTTAAAATTTCAAATTAAGACTAGAAATAAGGTTAATTTGCAGTAATTACACAAAGAAACTGTGTAATAATATTCTTGGCTCTTGAGAACACCATTTTCTCCCCGTTTAAACCCTAACTCAGCTGTTATACGGCCCATACAGGCCAATGAGGGCCGAAAGTTTAACTTTTGGCAAACTTCACAATTAATAATAGAAACAAGGTTATTGAAAGTAATTGTACACAGAAACTATGAAGACTACTCTTGACTCTTAAGAACCATGTTTTCTCTATGTTTGTTCCCTATTCGGCTCTTATAAAGCCTAGTTTAGGCCAATCAGGGTTGAAAGTTTGTCTTTTGATGAAACTTCCAATTAAGACTAGAAATAAGTTTAATTGATAGTGTTTGTGTATATAAACTTGTAATATCTCTCCTGACTGTTGAAGTCATGTTTTATCCCCGTTTAGGCCCTACTCGGCTCTTATAAGGCCTAATTCAAGCCAAATCGGGACTAAAAGTTTTGGTTAAAATTTTTAACTAAGACTAAAAATAAGATAATTGATAATATTTGTACATAGAAACTATGTAATACCACATTTGACTATTGAAATCATGTTTTCTCCCCGTTTAGGCCCTATTCGGCTCTTATACGGCCTAGTTTAGGCCAATCGGGGATAAAGATTTACTTTTTGTCAAACTTCCCAATTAAGACAAGAAACATAGTTAATTAGTAGTAATTATACATAGAAAGCATGTAATACTACTCTTGGCTCTAGAGAATCATATTATGCAATATCACTACAAGCTCTTAAAAATTACATTTTCTCGCTGTTTAGGCCATATTCAGCTCTTATAAGGCCAAGTTCAGCCAATCGGGACTAAAAGTTGACTTTTAGTCAACCTTCCTAATTAAGACTAGAAATAAGGTTAATTGGTAGATTTAGACAAAGAAACTATGTAATAATATCACGGCTCTTGAAAACCACATTTTCTCCTCGTTTAGGCCCTATTTGGCTCTTATAAGGTCTAATTCAAACCAATTGGCTCTAAAAGTTTGATTTTTGGTCAAATATCCCAACTATGACTATAAAGTAAGTTAATTGGTAGTATTTTTTGTATATATAAACTATGTAATACCACTCTCGACTCTTGAGAACTACTTTTTTTCCTTGTTGGACCCAAATTTTGCTCTGATATGGCCGAGTTTAGGCTAATCGGGGTTGAAAGTTTGACTTTTAGTCAAACTTCCCAATTAAAACTAGAAACAAAGTTAATTGGTTGTAATTGTACATAGAAACTATGTAATACTACTCCTGACTCTTAAGAACCACATTTTCTTCCCGTTTGGGCCTTAGTCGACTCTTATTTAAGGCCTTATTCAGGCCAATCAGGGTCAAAAGTTTGACTTTTTTATCAAACTTCACAATTAATACAAGAAATAAAGTATATTGAAAGTAATTATATATAAAAACTATGTAATACTACTCTCGACTCTTGAGAACTACATTTTCCCTATATTTGTTCCCAATTCGGCTCCTAATAAGGCATAATTTAGGCAAATCAGGGCTGAAAGTTTGGCTTTTGATCAAAATTCCCAATTAAGAATAAAAATAGGTTTAAATGATAGTTTGTACATAAAAATTATTTAATACTATTTCTAACTCTTGAGGACCATGTTTTCCCCAAGTTTATTCCCTATTCGGCTCTTATAAAGCCTAATTTAGGCAAATCAGTGCTGAAAATTTGGCTTTTTGTTAAACTTCCAAATTAAGAGTAGAAATTAGCTTAGTTGATAGCATTTGTAAATAGAAACTATGTAATACCACTCCTGACTTATGAAAATCATGATTTCTCCCCGTTTAGGCCCTACACTCGTCTCTTATAAGGCCTAGTTCAGGCCAATGAGGTTGAAAAAGTTAGACTTTTGGTCAGACTTCCAATTAACACTTGATAATCATATTTTCTCCCCATATGCAGGCCTTACTCGGTTCTTATAAGGCCTAGTCTTGGCCAATCACCGAAAGTTTGACTTTTTTCAAACTTCTCAGCTAATACTAGAAACAAGGTTAATTGGTAATCATACATCGAAACTATGTAAAGTAACTCCCTACTCTTGAGAACCACATTTCCCATGTTTGTTCCCTATTCGCCTCCTACAAGGTCTAGTTTAGGCCAATCAGGGCAGAAAGTTTAGCTTTTAGTCAAACTTTCAATTAAGACTAGAAATAAGTTTAATTAATAGTATTCGTAATGAAACTACATAATGCTACTCCTGACTTTAGAGAACCAAGTTTTCCCCAAGTTTATTACCAATTCGGCTCTTATAAGGCTATGTTGAGGCCAATCGGGGTTGAAATTTTGGCTTTTGATCAAAATTTCTAATTATGACTAGAAAGAAGGTTAATTAGTAGTAATTGCGTATAGAAACTATGTATTACTGCTTCTGGCTCTTGTGAACCATATTTTATCCCCGTGTGGGCCCTACTCAATTCTTATAAGGCCTAGTTCAGGCCAATCAGCGGAAGTTTGGCTTTTTATCAAACTTCTCAATTAATACAAGAAACAAGGTTAATTAAAGTAATTGTACATAGAAACTAGGTAATACTACTCTCAACTCTTGAGAACCACTTTTTCCCCATGTTTGTTCCCTATTTGGCTCTTAGAGGGCCTAGTTTAGGATAATCAAGACTGAAAAGTTGGCTTTTGGACAAACTTAAAATTAAGATTAGAAATAAGATTAATTAAGAGTATTTGTACATGAGGACTATATAATACTGCTCCTGACTCTTGAGAACTAATTTTCCCCATGTATGTTCCTAATTCGGCTCTTTTAAGGCCTTATTGAGGCTAATCGGGGTTGTAAGTTTAGCTTTTGATTAGACTTCATAATTAATATTAGATATAAGTTTAATTTATAATATTTGTGTATTGAAACTATGTAATACCACTCTCGACTCTTGAAGATCACATTTTCTCACTGTATACGGGCCTTACTTGGTTCTTATAAGGCCTAGTCTTGGCCAATCACTGAAAGTTTGACTTTTTGTCAAACTTCCCAACTAATACTAGAAACAAAGTTAATTGGTAATTATATATCGAAACTATGTAAAGTAACTCCCTACACTTGAAAACCACTTTTTCCCATGTTTGTTCCCCATTCGGCTCCTACAAGACCTAGTTTAGGCCAATCAAGGTTAAAAGTTTGATTTTTGGTCAAACTTTTTATTAAGACTAGAAATAAGTTTAATTGATAGTATTTGTAAATTAAAACTATGTAATACCACTCTCAGCTCGGGAAAATCACGTTTTCTCCCCGTTTAGGCCCTATTCAACTCTTAGAAAGATATTCAGGTCAAATTGGGGCTAAAAGTTTAGCTTTTGGTCAAACCTTCTAATTAAAACAGAAATAAGTCTATTTAATAGTATTTTTACATAAAAACTATGTAATACCACTCCCGGATCTTCAATATCACATTTTCTCTTTGTTTAGGCCCAATTCGGCTCTTATGTGGCCAAGTTCAGGCTAATCGGGGATGGAATTTGACTTGTGGTCAAACTTCTCATTTAAGATTGGAAATGAGTTTAATTGGTAGTAATTATACATAAAAACTATGTAATACTATTCTCATCTCTTGATGGCCCATTTTCCCATGTTTATTATCTATTCGGCTTTTCTAAAGCCTAGCGGGGAATCACGGCTGAAAGTTTGACTTTTGATCAAACTTTTCAATTAAAACTAGGAATAAGGTTAATTAGTAGTATTTGTACATAAAAATTATGTAATACCACTCACGGCTCTAAGAACCCGTTTTCTTCCTATTGGGCCCTATTCAACTTTTACATGGCCTGATTCAGGCCAATCAGGGATGGAAGTTTGACTTTTGGTCAAATTTACTGATTAAGATTAAAAATAAGCTTAATTGTTAATATTTGTACATAGAAACAATGTAATATTACTCACGATTCTTGAAAATCATGTTTTCTCCCGTTTAGACCCTTTTTGACTTTTTAAGGCCTAGTTTAGTCCAATCGGGGTTCAATAGATGCTGAAAGTTTGACTTTTGGTTAAACTTTTCAATTAAGGGTAGAAGTAGGATTAATTGGCATTATTTGAACTTAAAAAGTATATAATACTTTCCCGTATCTTGATAACCATTTTTTCTCCCTGTTTGGGCCCTACTTGGCTTTTATAGGGCATTGTTTAGGCTAATCAGAGCAGAAAGTTTAACTTTTCGTCAAACTTCCCAATTAATGCTAAAAATAAGGTTAATTGAAAATAATTGTACATAGAAACTATGTAATACTATTCCTGACTCTTGAGAATCACGTTTCCCCATGTTTGTTCCCTATTCGACTCTTATAAGGCCTAGTTTAGTCCAACCACGGCTGAAATTTGGCTTTTGATCAAACTTCCTTATAAGACTAGAAACAAGATTAATTGGCAGTACTTATATATCGAAACTAGGTTATATCCCTTATCTAATCACATTTTCTCCTCGTTTAAGCCCATTCAACTCTTATAAGGCCTAATTCAGGTCAATATGGGCTGAAAGTTTGACTTTAGAACAAACTTGCTAATTAAGACTAGAAAAAGGTTAATTGGTAGTATTTACATATAGAAACTATGTAATACCACTTTAGCTTCTTGAAAATCACATTTTTCTCCCCATTTAGGCCCAATTCGTCTCTTATAAGGCTTAATTCAGACCAATAGTGGCTGAAAATTTGACTTTTAGTGAAATTTTCAATTAAGACTAAAAATTGGGTTAATTGGTAGTGTTTACATATATAAACTATGTAATACCACACTCGGCTCTTGAGAACCACGTTTTCTCCCAATTTGGGCCCTATTTGGCTCTTATGGCCCACATTAGGCCAATCGGGAACGAAATTTTGACGTTTGCTTAGACATTCCTAATTAAGACTAGAAATAAGATTAATTGGTAGTAATTATACATAGAAACTATGTAATACTACACTCGGCTCTTGAGAACCACGTTTACCCCCCGTATGGGCCCTACTCAACTCTTATAAGGCCTAGTTCATACCAATCGGGCCGAAAGTTTGACTTTTTATCAAACTTCTCGATTAATACTAGAAACAAGGTTCATTGGAAGAAATTGTACATAGAAACTATATAATACTACTCTCAACTCTTGAGAACCACTTTTTCCTCATGTTTATACCCTATTCGGCTCCTATAAGGCCTAGTTTAGACCAATCAGGACTTAAAGTTTGGCTTTTGGTCAAACTTTTCAATTAAAATTAGAAATAAGTTCAATTAATAGTATTTGTACATGAAAACTATGTAATACTACTCCCGACTCTTGAAAACCAAGTTTTTCCCATGTTTGTTCTCAATTCGGCTCTTATACGGCCTTGTTAAGGCCAAACGGAGTTGAAAGTTTGGATTTTAATCAAACTTTCTAATTAAGTATAGAAATAAATTTAATTGATAATATTTATACATTAAAACTATGTAATACCACTCCCGGCTCTTGAAAATTACTTTTTCTCCCCATATAGGCCCATTCAGCTCTTATAAGGTCTAATTCAGGCCAATCGAGGTTGAAAATTTATCTTTTGGTTAAAATTGCCAATTAAGACCAGAAACAATGTTAATTGGTAGTAATTATACATAAAAATTATGTAATACCACTCACTGTTCTTGAAAATAACATTTTCTCGATTTTAGGCCATATTCGTGTCTTATAAGGCATAGTTCAGACCAATCAGGACTGAAAATTTAACTTTGGGTCAAACTTCTAATTAAAACTAGGTTAACTGGTAGTATATGAACATAAAAACTATGTAATACCACTCTTGGCTCTTGAGAACCACATTTTCTCCCTATTTGGGCCCTATTTGGCTGTTATATGGCCCTCTTCTGACCAATCAGGGATGAATTTTGACTTTTGGTCAAACTTCCCAATTAAGACTAGAAATATGGTTAATTGGTAGTAATTGTGCATAAAAACTATGTAATACTGCTCCCAGATCTTGAGAACTACGTTTTCTCCCTGTGTGAGTCCTACTCGGCTCTTATAAGGTTAGGTGCAGGCAAAGCTAGTTGAAGTTTGTCTTTCTGTCAAACTTCCCAATTAATACTAGAAACAAAATTAATTAGAAGTAATTGTATATAAAAACTATGTAATACTGTTCCTTACTCTTGAGAACCACTTTTTTCTCATATTTGTTCCCTATTCTACTTCTATAAGGCCTATTTTAGGCCAATCGGGGCTGAAAGTTTGGCTTTTGGTCAAAGTTACCAATTAAGATTAGAACTATATTTAATTAATAGTACTAGTAAATGGAAACTATGTAATACTACTCCCAACTCTTGAGAACCAAGTTTTCTCTATGTTTGTTCCCAATTCGGCTCTTATAAGGCCTTGTTGAGGCCAATCAGGGTAAAAAGTTTGGCTTTTGATTTTGCTTCCAAATTAAGACTAGAATAAGTTTAATTGATAGTATTTGTGTATCGGAACTATGTAATACCACTTTTAACTCTTGAAAATCATGTTTTCTCCCAGTTTAGGCCTTATTCAGCTCTTATATGGCCTAGTTTAGGCCAATCGGGATGAATGTTTGACTTTTAGTTAAGCTTCCTATTTAAGACTAGAAATAAGGTTAATTAGTAGTAATTGTACATAGCAACTATGTAATACTACTCTCGTCTCTTGATATTCATGTTATCCCCATATTTGTTCCCTATTCAGCTCCTATAAGGCTAAGCCAAGTCAATCAAGGCTGAAAGTTTGACTTTTAGTCAAACTTTCCAATTAAAACTAGAAATAAGGTTAATTAATAGTATTTATATAAAGAAACTATGTAATATCACTTTCGGCTCTAAGGACCGCGTTTTCTTCCCGTTTAGGTCCTATTCGGGTTTTATATGGCTTAGTTCCAGCTAATCGGGGATAAAAGTTTGACTTTTGGTCAAATTTACCAATTAAAACTAGAAATAAGGTTAATTGATAGTATTTGTAAATAGAAATAATGTAATACTACTCACGGCCTTTGATAACCACGTTTTCTTTTAAGGCCTAGGGCGGACCAATCGAGGCCGAATGTTTGACTTTTAGTCAAACTTCCCAATTAAGACTATAAATAGGGTTAATTGGTATTATTTGTATTTAGAAAGTATGTAATACTACTTCTGTATCTTGAGAATCACATTTTCTCCCCGATTGGACCTTCCTCAGCTTTTATAGGGCCTTGTTCAGGCTAATCAGGGTTAAAAGTTTGACTTTTGGTTAAACTTTCCAATTAATACTAGAACAAGGTTAATTGGACGAAATTATATATAAAAACTATGCATTTCTACTCCCGACACTTGATCACCTTGTTTTGGCCATGTTTTTCCCTATTCGACTCTTATAAGGCTGAGTTTAGTCCAATCGGGGCTGAAAGTTTGGATTTTGATCAAACTTCTCAATTAATTAGAAACAAGGTTAATTGGCAGTAGTTATACATAGAAATTATGTAATATTCCTTCCTGCTCTTAAAAATGATGTTTTCTCCCCATTTAAGCCCATTTGAATTTTATAAGGTCTAATTCAGGCCAATCGAGGTTGAAAGTTTGACTTTTGGTCAAACTTGCCAATCAAGACTAGAAACAAAGTTAATTGGGAGTATTTATATATAAAAACTATGTAATACCACTCACTGTTCTTAAAAATCATATTTTCTCAATTTTGGGCCCTATTTGTCTCTTATAAGGCCTAGTTCAAACCAATCGAAGCTGAAAATTTAACTTTTGGTCAAATTCTAATTCAAACAAAAAATAAGATTAACTGGTAGTATTTGGACATAAAAACTATGTAATACCACTCTTGGTTCTTGAGAACCATATTTTCTTCCCGTTTGGGTCCATTTGGCTCTTATATGGCCTTCTTCTGACCAATTAGGGATGAAAGTTTGACATTTGGTGAAACTTCTCAATTAAGACTAGAAACAAGATTAATGGTAGTAATTGTACATATAAACTATGTAATACTACTCCCAGCTCTTGAGAACCACGTTTTCTCCCTGTGTGAGCCCTACCCGGCTCTTATAAGGCCTTGATGCAGGCCAATCTGGCCGAAAATTTGTCTTTTTGTCAAACTTCTCAATTAATACTAGAAATAAGGTTAATTAATAGTATTAGTAAATGGAAACTATGTAATACTACTCCCAACTCTTGAGAACCAAGTTTTCTCCATGTTTGTTACATATTCGGCTCTTATAAGGCCTTGTTGAGGCCAGTCGGGGTATAAAGTCTGGCTTTTGATTTTTCTTCCCAATTAAGAATAGAATTAATTTAATTGATAGTATTATCGAAACTATGTAATACCACTCTCAGCTCTTATATGGCCTAGTTCTGGTCAACCGGATGAAAGTTTGACTTTTGGTCAAACTTTCTAATTAAGACTCGAAATAAGATTAATTAGCAGTAATTTTACATAGAAACTTTGTAATACTATTCTCGTCTCTTGAATACTACGTTTTTCTCATGTTTATTCCCTATTCGGCTCTATATGGCCTAGTTCAGCTTTATCGAGGCTGAAAGTTTGAATTTCGGTCAAACTTCCTGCTTAAAACTAGAAAAAGGTTAATTGGTAGTATTTGTACTTAAAAAAAATGTTATATAACTCTCGGCTCTCAAGAACAATGTTTTCTTCCCCTTAAGGCCCTATTCGGTTCTTATATGGCCAATTTAGGCCAATCGGGGATAAAATTTTGACTTTTTATTAAACTTCCTTTGTACAACAAGAAACAAGGTTAATCAGTAATTTCTGTATATAGAACGGTGTAATACCACTCAAGACCCTTGAAAATTTCATTTTCTCCCCGTTTAGGCCCCATTCGGTTCTTTATAAGGCCTAATTCAGGCCAATCGAAGCTGAAATTTAACTCATGGTCAAACTTCTCAATTAAGAATAGAAATAAGATTAATTAGTTGTATTTGAATATAAAACTATGTATTACCATTTCTGACTCATGAGAACTACTTTTTCTCCCCATTGGGCCTCTTCGACTCATATATGTCCTAGTTCAGATTAATCAGGGATACAAGTTTGACTTTTTGTCAAATTTTCTAATTAAGACTAGAAACAAGATTAAATGGCAGTAATTGTATATGAAAACTATGTAATACTACTCCTGACTCTTGAGAAACACATTTTCGCCATGTTTGGGCCATACTTGACTCTTCTAAGGCCTAATTCAAGCCAATCAGGGCTGAAAGTTTGACTTTTGGTCAAATTTCCAAATTAATACTAGAAAAAAGGTAAATTAGATGTAATTGTATATAGAAATAATATAATACTACATCCGGATCTTGAAGACCACATTTTCCCCATGTTTTATTCCCTATTCGACTTTTAAAAGGGTTAGTTCAAGCCGATCGATGCTGAAAATTTGACTTTTGTTTAAACTTCCCAATTAAGATTAGAAATAAGGTTAATTAATAGTTTTTGTAAATAGAAACTATGTCATACCAATCCCAGCTCTTAAGAATCACATTTTTCCACGTTTGGGCCCTACTAAGGCCAGGTTTAGGCCATTCAGGGCCGAAAGTTTGGCTTTTGGTCAAACTTTCCAATTAAAATTAGAAATAAGGTTAATTGATAGTATTTGTGCATAAAAACTATGTAATATCAATTCCGGCTCTTCATAACCTCGTTTTCTCTCCGTTTGGGCCCCATCGCCTCTTATATGGCCTAGTTTAGGCCAATCTGGAATGAAGTTTAACTTTTAGACAAACTTTTCAGATAATACTAGAAACAAGTTTAATTGGAAGTAATTATATATAAAAACTATGTAATACCATTCCTGACTTTTGAAAATCACGTTTTCTCCCTGTTTAGGCCCTTTTCGGCTCTATATATGGCCTAGGTCAGGCCAATCAGGAATGAAAGTTTGATATTTTATCAAAATTTTCAATTAATACTAGAAATAAGGTTAATTCGTAGTAATTGTACATATAAACTATGTACTACTACTCCCGACTCTTGAGAACCATATTTTCCCTATATTTGTTTCCTTTTCGGCTCTTATAAGGCCTTAATTTAGTCCAATCGGGCCTGAAAATTTGGATTTTGGTCAAATATCACAGTTAAAATTAGAAATATATTTAATTGATAACATTTCTACTTGAAAACTATACAATATCACTTCTGGCTCTTAAAAATTACGTTATCTCCCTATTTAGGCCCTATTTGGCTCATATAAGGCCTAGTTCAGGCCAGTCGGTACTAAACTTTGACTTTTAGTCAAACTTTCCAATTAAAACAAGAAAAAAGGTTAATTGATAGTATTGTATATAGATTTTATTCAATACTACTCTCGGCTCTTGAGAACCTTGTTTTCTCCCCTACTTGGCTATTATAAGGCCTAGTTTTGGCCAGTCATGCCTGAAAGTTTAACTTATAGTCATACTTCCTAATTAATACCAGAAACAAGGTTAATTGGAAGTAATTGTACATGAAAACTATGTAATAACACTCTCAGCTCAAAAGAATCACATTTTCTTCCCGTTTGGGCCCTATATTCGACTCATATATGACCAAGCAAATCAGGGATGAGACTTTGACGTTTAGTTAAACTTCCCAATTAACATTAGAAATAAGGTTAATTAGTAGCAATTGTATATAGAAATTATATAATACTACTCCTAACTTTTGAAAATCATGTTTCCCCCACATTTATTCCCTATTCGGCTCTTATAAACCGAGTTCAGGTCAATCAGTTCTGAAAGTTTTGACTTTTGTTCAAACTTCCCAATTAAGAATAGAAATAAAGTTAATTTGTAATAATTGTATATAAAAGCTATGTAATACCACTCTCGGCTCTTAAAAATCATATTTTTTTCTCAGTTTGGGCCCAATTCGGCTCTTATATGTAGTTCAACCCAAGTTTAACCTTCAGTCAAATTTACCATTTAAGACTGAAATAAGGTTAAATAGTAGTAATTGTACATAAAAACTATATAATACTACATCCGGCTCTTGAGAACCACATTTTCCCATGTTTGTTCCATATTCAGCTCTTATAAGGCTTAGTTTAGTCCACTCGATGCTGTAAGTTTGGATTTAGTGAAATTCTTAATTAAGACTAGAAATAAGTTTAATTGATAGTATTTTTATATAGAAACTAAGTAATACCAATCACGGCTTTGAAAACAAGTTTTCTCCCCATTTAGGCTCTTATAAGGCCTACTTCAGACCATTGGGGAAGAAAGTTTGACTTTTGGTCAAACTCCTAAATTAAGATTAGAAATAAGATTAATTAGAAGTATTTGTGCATAGAAACTATGTAATACCACTCCTTGCTATTGAGAACCACATTTTCTTTCCGTTCGGGCCCTATTCAGGCACCTATATGGCGTAGTTTAGGCGAATCAGGAATGAATGTTTGAGTTTTGGTCAAACTTTCAATTAAAACTAGAAATAAGTTTAATTTATAGTATTTTTACATAAAAACTATGTACCACTTTCGGCACTTGAAAATCACATTTTCTCCCCGTTTAGGCTATATTTGGCTCTTATAAGGCCGAGTTCAGGCCAATCAGTGCTGAAAGTTTAATTTCAGATCAACCTTTTCAATTAAGACAGGAAATAAGTGTAGTTAATAGTACTTATGCATAAAAACTACGTAATACAAGTCCCGGCTCTTGAAAATCACAATTTCTCCCCATTCTGGCCCTATTCAGCTCCTATATGGCCTAGTTCTAGCTAATCGGGGCTGAAACTTTGATTTTTTAGTCAAACTTCCTAATTAAGACTAGTAGCAAGGTTAATTGTTAGTAATTATGCATAGTAACTATGTAATACTTCACCTAGCTCTTGAGATCCACGTTTTCTCCCTGTTCGGGCCCTACTCGGCACTTAGAAGGCTTAGCTCTGGCCAATTAAGGCCGAAAGTTTGGCTTTTGGTCAACTTTCTAATTAAGACTCAAAATAAGGTTAATTAGCAGTAATTGTACATTAAAACTTTGTAATACTACTCTTGTCTCTTGAATACTATATTTTTCTCATGTTTATTCCCTATTTGGCTCTTATATGGCCTATTTCAGGTCAATCGAGGCTGAAAGTTTAAATTTCGGTCAAACTTCCTGATTAAGACTAGAAAAAGATTAATTAGTAGTATTAGCACTTAAAAATTATGTTCTATAACTCTCGGGGCTTAAGAACCATGTTTTCTTCCCCTTTAGGCCCTATTCGGCTCTTATATAGCCAATTTAGGCCAATCAATCGGGGATAAAATTTTGACTTTTGGTTAAACTTCTTAAGTACAAAAAAAAATAAGGTTAATCAGTAGTTTTTTATGTATAGAACGGTGTAATACCACTCAAGACCCTTGACAATTTCATTTTCTCCCTGTTTACGCCCTATTCGACTCTTTATAAGGCCTAGCTCAGGCCATTCGAAGCTGAAAGTATGACTCTTGGTCAAACTTCTCAATTAAGACTAGAAATAAAATTAATTGGTTGTATTTGAATATAAAACTATGTATTACCATTCTTGGCTCTTGAGAACCACGTTTTCTCCCCATTGGGCCTTCTTTGACTCATATATGTCCTAGTTCAGGCCAATCAGGGTGAAAGTTTGACTTTTAGTCAAACTTTTTAATTAAGATTAGAAACAAGATTAGATGGTAGTTGTACATGAAAACTATGTTACCCTGGCTCTTGAGAACCATATTTTCGTCATGTTTGGGCCCTACTCGACTCTTCTACGGCCTAATTCAAGCCAATCAGGGCCGAAAGTTTGACTTTTGGTCAAATTTCTCAATTAATACTATAAACAAGGTTAATTGGATATAATTGTACATAGAACAATATAATACTACTCCCGGATCATGAGAACCATATTTTCCCTATGTTTTTCCTTATTCGGAATTATAAGGCCTAGTCTAGTCCAATCGGGATTGAAAGTTTGGCATTTGGTCAAACTTCAAAATTAAGAATCGAAATAAGCATAATAGATAATATTTGTATATCAAAACTATGCAATACCACTCTTGGATCTTAAAAATAACATTTTCTCCCCATTTATGTCATATTCAACTCTTATAAGCCTAATTCAGGCCAATCGGGGCTGAAAGTTTGAGTTTGTGGTCAAACTTTCTAATTAAAACTAAAAACAATTTTAATTGGTAGTATTTATAGATAGAAACTATATAGTACCACTCCCGGCTCTTGAAAATTACTTTTTCTCCCCGTATAGGCCTATTCGGCTCTTATAAGGCCTAATTCAGGCCAATCGAGGTTGAAAGTTTGTCTTTTGGTAAAACTTGCCAATTAAGACTAGAAACAAGGTTAATTGGTAGTATTTATACATAAAAACTGTGTAATATAACTCACTGTTCTTGAAAATCACATTTTCTCGATTTTAGGCCCTATTCGTATCTTATAAGGTTTAGTTCAGACCAATCGGGGCTGAAAATTTAATTTTTGGTTAAACTTCTAAATAAAACTAGGTTAACTAGTAGTATTTGGACATAAAAAATATGTAATACCAGTCTTGGCTTTTGGGAACCACATTTTCTCCCCATTTGGACCCTATTTGGCTCTTATATAGCCCTCTTCTGGCCAATCAGGGATGAAGTTTGACTTATGGTCAAACTTCCCAATTAAGATTAGAAACAAGGTTAATTTGTAGTAATTGTACATAGAAACTATATAACACTACTCCCAGCTCTTGAGAACCACATTTTCTCCCTGGGTGAGTCCTACTCGGCTCTTATAAGGCTAGGTGCACGCAAATCTGGTCAAAAGTTTGTCTTTCTGTCAAACTTCCCAATTAATACTAGAAACAAATTAAGTGAAAGTAATTGTATATAAAAAACTATGTAATATTGCTCCCTACTCTTGAGAACCACTTTTTTTCCCATATTTGTTTCCTATTCTATCCTATAAGGCCTAGTTTAGGCCAATCAGGGCTGAAAGTTTGGCTTTTGGTCAAAGTTTCCAATTAAGATTAGAACTAAGTTTAATAATAGTATTAGTAAATGGAAACTATGTAATACTACTCCCAACTCTTGAGAACCAAGTTTTCTCCATTTTTGTTCCCTATTCGGCTCTTATAAGGCCTTGTTGAGGCCAATCAGGGTAGAAAATTTGGCTTTTAATTTTGCTTCTCAATTAAGACTAGAATAAGTTTAATTGATAGTATTTGTGTATCAAAACTATGTAATACCACTTTCGGCTCTTGAAAATTATGCTTTCTCCTAGTTTAGGCCCTATTCGGCTCTTATATGGCAGGCCAATCGGGATGAATGTTTGACTTTTGGTCAAACTTCTTATTAAAGACTAGAAAAAAGGTTAATTTGCAGTAATTGTATATAGCAACTATGTAATACTACTCTCGTATCTTGATAACATGTTATCCCCATATTTGTTCCCTGTTTGGCTCCTGTAAGGCCGAGCCAGGCCAATCAAGGCTGAAAGTTTGACTTTTGGTCAAACCTCCCAATTAAAACTAGAAATAAGGTTAATTAATAGTATTTGTATAAAAAAAACTATGTAATACCACTTCCGGCTCTAAGGACCACATTTTCTCCCCGTTTAGGTCCTATTCGGCTTTTATATGGCTTAGTTCGGGCTAATCGGGGATGAAAGTTTGCTTTTGGTCAAATTTACCAATTAAGACTAAAAATAAGGTTAACTGATAATATTTGTACATAAAAATAATATAATACCACTCACGGCCCTTGATAACCATGTTTTCTTCTAAGGCCTAGGACAGACCAATCGAGGCTGAAAAATTGACTTTTGGTCAAACTTCCCAATTAAGACTAGAAATAGGGTTAATTGGTATTATTTGTACTTAGAAAGCATGTAATACTACTCATGTATCTTGAGAATCACATATTCTCCCCGATTGGACCTTCCTCAGCCTTTATAGGGCCTTGTTCAGGCAAATCAGGGTTAAAAGTTTGACTTTTGGTCAAACTTCCTAATTAATACTAGAAATAGGGTTAATTGGAAGTAATTGTATATAGAAACTACGCATTACTATTCCCAGTACTTGAGAACCAAGTTTTCCCCATGTTTTCCCTATTCGGCTCTTATAAGGCCGAGTTTAGTCCAATCTAGGCTGAAAGTTTAGATTTTGATCAAATATCCCAATTAATTAGAAACAAGGTTAATCGGCAGAAGTTATATATAGAAACTATGTAATATCCCTTTCGGCTCTTAAAATCACGTTTTCTCCCATTTAAGCCTATTCGACTCTTATTAGGCCTAATTCAGGTTAATTGGGACTGAAAGTTTGAGTTTTGAATAAACTCGCCAATTAAGACTAGAAACTAGGATAATTGGTAGTATTTATATATAGAACTATGTAATAACACTTTTAGTTCTTGAAAATCATGTTTTCTTCCCATTTGGCCTTATTCGTCTCCTATAAGGCCAAGCTCAGACCAGTCGGGGCTGAAAATTTGACTTTTAGTCAAACTTCCCAATTAATACTAGAAATACAATTAATTGATAGTATTTGTATATAGGATCTTGAGAGGCACGTTTTCTCCCAATTTGAGCCCTATTTGGCTCTTATATGGCCTACTTTAGGCCAACTGGGGATGAAAGTTTGACTTTTGATCAAACTTATCAATTAAAACTAGAAATAAGGTTAATTGGTAGTAATTGTACATAAACCTATGTAATACTACTCCCGACTCATGATAATCATATTTTCTCCCCGTATGTGGGCCCTACTCCGTTCATATAAGGCCTAGTCTTTGCCAATCACTGAAAGTTTGACTTTTGTTAAACTTACCAACTAATACTAGAACAAAGTTAATTGGTAAATATACATCAAAACTATGTAAAGTAACTCCCTACTCTTGAGAACCACTTTTTCTCATGTTTGTTCCCTATTAGGCTCCTAAAGGCCTAGTTTAGGCCAATCTGGGCTGAAAATTTGACTTTTGGTCAAACTTTCAATTAAGATTAGAAATAAGTTTAATTAATAGTATTTGTAATGAAAACTATGTAATACTACTCCTGACTTTAGAGAACCAAGTCTTTCCCAAGTTTATTCCCAATTCGGCTCTTATAAGGCTATGTTGAGGCCAATCGGGGTTGAAATTTTGGCTTTTGATCAAACTTTCTAATTAAGACTAGAAACAAGGTTAATTAGTAGTAATTGCATATAGAAACTATGTAATACTACTCCTGGCTCTTGTGAACCACATTTCTCCCCGTGTGGGCCTTACTCGGTTCTTATAAGGCTTAGTTCCGGCCAATCGGGCCGAAAGTTTGACTTTTATCAAACTTCTCAATTAATACAAGAAACAAGGTTAATTGGAAGTAATTGTATGTAGAAACTAGGTAATACTACTCTCTACTCTTGTGAACCACTTTTTTCCCATATTTGTTCCCTATTCGGCTCTAATAAGGCTTAGTTAAGGCCAATCGGGACTCAAAAATTGGCTTTTGGTCAAACTTCCAATTAAGATTAGAAATAAGTTTAATTTATAGTATTTGTACATGAAAACTATATAACACTACTCTTGACTCTTGAGAACAAGTTCCCTATGTTTGTTCCTAATTCGGCTCTTTTAAGGCCTTGTTGAGGCCAATTGGAAGTAATTATACGTAGTAACTATGTTACTCCCGACTCTTGAGAACCACTTTTCCCCATGTTTGTTCCCAATTCGGCTCCTATAAGTTTAGGTTTTAGTCAAAATTTTCAAATAAGATTAGAAATAGGTTTAATTAATAGTATTTATACATGGAAACTTGGATCACTACACCCAACTCTTGAGAACCAAGTTATCTCCATGTTTGTTCACTCTTCGGCTCATATAAGGCCTTGTTTAGGCCTATCGGGATTGAAAGTTTGGCTTTTGGTTAAACTTTCTAATTAAAACAGGAAATAAGTTTAATTGATAGTATTAGTACATATAAACTATGTAATAATACTCCCAGCTCTTGAAAATCTTATTTTCTTCCCGTTTAGTCCCTATTCTGCTCTTAGTTCAGGCCATGTCGGGCTTGAAAGTTTAACTTTTGATCAAATCTTCCAATTACGACAAGAAATAAGTTTAATTGATAGTATTTGTACATAGAAATAATGTAATACCACTCTCAGCTCTTGAATATCATGATTTCTCCATGTTTAGGCCCTATCAGCTCTTATATTGCCTAGTACAGGTCAATCGGGGATGAAAGTCAACCTTTCGAATTAAGAAGAGAAATAAGATTAATTGGTAGTAATTGTACATAGAAACTATATAATACTACTCCCTACTCTTGAGAATCATGTTTTCTTCATGTTTGTTCCCTATTTAGGTCTCATAAGATCTAGTTCAGGCCAATCGGGGTGAAAGTTTGACTTTTGGTCAAAACTTTCCAATTAAGAATAGAAATAAGTTTAATTGATAGTATTTTTACATAAAAACTAGGTAATACCACTTCAGGCTCTTGAAAATCATGTTTTCTTCGTTTAGGCTCCATTCGGCTCTTATGCCTTTCAGGTAAATTGAGGTTGAAAGTTTGACTTTTGATCAAACTTCTTAATTTAAACTAGAAACAAAGTTAATTGGTAGAAATTGCACATTGAAACTATGTAATACTACCCCGGCTCTTTAGAACATATTTTCTCCCCACTTAGGCCCTACTCAGCTTTAATAAAGCGCAGTTCAGTTCAATCGGGCCGAAAGTTTGGCTTTTGGTCAAGCCTCCAAATTAAGACCATAAACAAGGTTAATTAGTATTAACTGTACATAGAAACTTTGTAACAACTACCTGCTCTTGAAAATCACGTTTTCTCTATGTTTATTCTCTTTTTTGCTCTTATAAGGCGTAGTTCAGGCCTATCAGGGTCAAAAGTTTGACTTTTAATATAACTTTCTAATTATGACTAGAAATAAGGTTAATTGTGAGTAATTATATATAAAAACTATATAATACCACTCCTGGCTCTTAAGAATCATGTTTTCTCCCTGTTTGGACCAACTCGCCTTTTATAAGGCCTAGTTCATGCCAATGAAGGCTGAAAGTTTGGCTTTTGGTCAAACATCCTAATTAAGACTTGAAATAGGTTAATCAGTAATAATTGCACATAGAAACTATGTAATACTACTCTCAGCTCTTGAAAACTATGTTTTCCCCCTATTTATTCCCTGTTCGGCTCTTATAAGATTTACTTCAGGCCAATCAAGCTGAAATTTAACTTTCTGATAAACTTTCTACTTAAGACTAGAAATAAGGTTAATTGGTAGTGTTAGTATATAAACTATGTAATACCACTCCCGACTCTTGAGAACTATATTTTCTTCCCGTTTAGGTCCTATTCGGCTCTTAATGTGTCCTAGTTGAGCCCAATCAGGATAAAAGTTTGACTTTTGGTTAAAATTCTAAATTAAGACTAGAAATAAGGTTAATTTGTAGTAATTGCACAAAAAATCTATGTAATAATATTCTCGGCTCTTGAGAACACCATTTTCTCCCCGTTTAGGCCCTAACTCAGCTGTTATAAGGCCTATTCAGGCCAATCAGGGCCGAAAGTTGTTAAACTTCACAATTAATTATAGAAACAAGGTTATTGAAAGTAATTATACACAGAAACTATGAAGACTACACCCGACTATTAAGAATCACGTTTTCCCTATGTTTGTTCCCTATTCGGCTCTTATAAAGCCTAGTTAGGCCAATCAGGGCTGAAAGTTTATCTTTTGATGAAACGTCCAATTAAGACTAGAAATGAGTTTAATAGATAGTGTTTGTGTATATGAACTTGTAATATCTCTCCCGACTATTGAAAGTCACGTTTTCTCCCCGTTTAGGCCCTACTCGGCTCTTATAAGGCCTAATTCAAGCTAAATCGGGACTAAAAGTTTGGTTAAAGTTTTCAACTAAGACTAAAAATAAGCTAATTGATAATATTTGTACGTAGAAACTATGTAATACCACTATTGACTATTGAAAATCATGTCTCCCCATTTAGGCCCTATTCGGCTCTTATATGGCCTAGTTCAGGCTAATCGGGGATAAAAGATTAACTTTTGGTCAAACTTCCCAATTAAGACAAGAAACATGGTTAATTGGTAGTAATTATACATAGAAAGTATGTAATACTACTCTCAGCTCTGGAGAATCTTACTATGCAATATCACTACCGGCATTTAAAAATCACGTTTTCTCGCCGTTTAGGCCGTATTCGGCTCTTATAAGGCCAAGTTCAGCTAGTCGGGACTAAAAGTTACTTTTAGTTAACCTTCCAAATTATGACTAGAAATAAGGTTAATCGGTAGTATTTAGACATAGAAACTACGTAATAATATCACGCTCTTGAAAATCACATTTTCTCCCCGTTTAGGCCCTATTTGTCTCTTATAAGGCTTAGTTAAACCAATCGGGTCTGAAAGTTTAATTTTTGGTCAAACATCCCAACTATGACTATAAAGTAGGTTAATTGGTAGTATTTTCATACATATAAACTATGTAATACCACTCTCGACTCTTGAGAACCACTTTTCTCCCTGTTGGACCCAAATTTTGCTTTTATATGGCCTAGTTTAGGCTAATGGGGGTTGAAAGTTTGACTTTTAGTCAAACTTCTAAATTAAAACTAGAAACAAAGTTAATTGGTCGTAACTGTACATAGAAACTATGTAATACTACTCCTGGCTCTTGAGAACCACATTTTCTCCCTATTTGGGCCCTAGTCGACTCTTATTTAAGGCCTCATTTAGGCCAATCAGGGTAAAAGTTTGACTTTTTTTATCAAAATTCACAATTAATACTAGAAACAAAGTTAATTGAAAGTAATTATACATAAAAACTATGTAATACTACTCTCAACTCTTGAAACTACGTTTTTCCTATATTTGTCCCCAATTCGGCTCCTACTAAGGTCTAGTTTAGGCAAATCAGGGCTGAAAGTTTGGCTTTTGGCCAAAATTTCCAATTAAGAATAGAAATAGGTTTAAATGATAGTTTGTACATAGAAATTATGTAATACTATTCCTAACCCTCGAGGACCATATTTTTCCCATGTTTATTCCCTATTCGGCTCTTATAAAGCCTAATTTAGGCCAATCAGGGTAGAAAGTTTGGCTTTTAGTCAAACTTCCAAATTAAGAGTAGAAATTAGTTTAGTTGACAACATTTGTAAATAGAAACTATGTAATACCACTCCGGCTTTTGAAAATTATGATTTCTTGCCATTTAGGCCCTACACTCAGCTTTTATAAGGCCTAGTTTAGGCCAATGGGGTTGAAAAGTTAGACTTTTGGTCAAACTTCCTAATTAACACTTGATAATCATATTTTCTCCCCGTATGCGGGCCCTACGCGGTTCTTATAAGGCCTAGTCGTGGCCAATCACGAAAGTTTGACTTTTTGTCAAACTTCCCAACTAATACTAGAAACAAGGTTAATTGATAATTATACTTCAAAACTATGTAAAGTAACTCCCTACTCTTGAGAACCACTATTTTCCATGTTTGTTCCCTATTCGCCTCCTACAAGGTCTAGTCTAGGCCAATCAGGGTCGAAAGTTTGGCTTTTGGTAAAACTTTCAATTAAGACTAGAATAAGTTTAATTAATAGTATTAGCAATGAAAACTACGTAATGCTACTCTTGAATTTAGAGAACCAAGCTTTTCCCAAGTTATTCCCAATTCGGCTCTTATAAGGCTATGTTGAGGCCAATTGAGGTTAAAATTTTGGCTTTTGATCAAACTTTCTAATTTTGACTAGAAAGAAGGTTAATTAGTAGTAATTGCGCATAGAAACTATGTAATACTACTCTTGGCTCTTGTGAACCATATTTTCTCCCCATGTGGGCCCTACTCGGTTCTTATAAGGCCTAGTTCAGGCCAATCGGGCGGAAAGTTTTGACTTTTTATCAAACTTCTCAATTAATACAAGAAACAAGGTTAATTGGAAGTAATTGTACATAGAACCTAGGTAATACTACTCCCAACTTGAGAACCACTTTTTTCCCATGTTTGTTCCCTATTCGGCTCTTATAAAGCCTAGTTTAGGGCAATCGAGACTGAAAAATTGGCTTTCGGTCAAACTTCCAATTAAGATTAGAAATAAGTTTAATTAAGAGAACTTGTACATGAAAACTATATAATACTACTCCTGACGCTTGAGAACCAATTTTCCCATGTTTGTTCCTAATTCGGCTTTTTGAAGGCCTTATTTAGGCTAATCGGGGTTGTAAGTTTAACTTTTGATTAGACTTCCTAATTAAGACTAGAAATAAGTTTAATTTATAGTATTTATACATTGAAACTATGTAATTCCACTCTTGACTCTTGAAAATCACATTTTCTCCCCGTTTAGGCCCTATTCGGCTCTTATAATGCACAGTTCAGACCAAATTGGGGTTGAAAGCTTGACTTTTAGTTAAACCTTTTAATTAAACTAGAAATAAGTTTAATTAATAGTGTTTGTATATACAAACTATGTAATACCACTTTCGACTCTTGAATATCATATTTTCTCCTTGTTTAGGCCTTATCGGCTCTTATATGGCCTAGTTCAGGCCAATCATGACTGAAAGTTTTACTTTTGGTCAAACTTCTAAATTAAAACTAGAAATAAGGTTAATTAATAGTACTTGTATATAGAAACTTACCATTCTGGCTTTAAGAACCGTATTTTCTCCCAATTAAGGCCTTGTTCAACTTTTATATGGCCTAGTTTAGGTCTTTTTTGGCTCTTTAAGGCCTAGTGCGGCAAAACTGAAAGTTTGACTTTTGGTCAAACTTTCTAATTAAGGTTAGAAATAGGATTAATTCATATTATTTATACTTAGAAAGAATGTAATACTACTCACCGTATCTTGAGAATTACGTTTTCTCCCCATTAGGCCCTACTTGGCTTTTATAGGGCCTTATTCAGGCCAATCAGGGCAGAAAATTTGACTTTTGGTCAAACTTCTCAATTAATGCTTGAAATAGGCTTAAATGGAAGTAATTATATATAGAAACTATGTATTACTACTCCTGACTCTTGAGATACATGTTTTTCTCCATGTTTGTTTCCTATTTGCTCTTATAAGGCCTACTTTAATCCAATCAGGGCTGAAAGTTTGGTTTTTGGTCAAACTGTCCAATCAAGACTAGAAACAAGGTTAAATGATAGTATTTTATACATAGAAACTATGTAATATCCTTTCTGGATTTTAAAAATCATATTTTCTCCCTATTTAGGCCCATTTAACTCTTATAAGGCCTAACCAAGCCAATCGGACTGGAAGTTTGATATTTGGTCAAACTTCTCATTTAAGAATAAAAACAAGGTTAATTGATAGTATATATATATTGAAACTATATTACTACTCATGTTCTTGAAAATCACATTTTTTTCCCCATTTAGGCCCTATTTGTCTCTTCGAAGACCTAGTTTAAAACCAATCGACACTAAAGTTGGCTTTTGGTCAAACTTTCAAATAAGACTAGGAATAAGATTAATTGGTAGTATTGTAATAGAAACTATGTAATACCCTCTCGGCTCTTGAGAACCACGTTTTCTCCCCATTTGGGCCTTATTTGGCTCTTATATGGCTTATTTCAGGCTAATCGGGATGAAAATTTGACTTTTGGTCAAAACTTTCCAATTAAGATTAGAAACGAGGTTAATTTGTAGTAACTATACATAGAAACTATGTAACACTACTCCCAGCTCTTGAGAACCACGTTTTCTCTCCGTGTGGGCCCTACTCGGCTCTTATCAGGCCTAGTTCAGGCCAATCGCCGAAAGTTTGACTTTTTATCAAACTTCCCAATAATACTAGAAAAAGGTTAATTAGATGTAATTATACATAGAAACTATTTTACTTCCGACTTTTGAGAACCACCTTCTCCATGTTTGTTCCTTATTCGGCTCCTTAAGGTCTAATTTAGGCCAACGGGGCTGAAAGTTAGCTTTTAGTCAAAATTTTCAATTAAGACTAGAAATAAGTTTAATTAATAGTATTTATACATGAAAACTATGTAACACAACACCTAACTCTTGAGAACAAGGTTATCCCCATGTTTGTTCACTCTTTAGCTCTTATAAGGCCTTGTTGAGGCCATCGGGATTGAGAGTTTGGCTTTTGGTCAAACTTTCAAATTAAAATTAGAAATAAGTTTAATTGATAGTATTTGTACATAAAAACTATGTAATATTACTCCTAGCTCTTGAAAATCTCATTTTCTCCCCGTCTAGGCTCTATTCGGCTCTTAGTTTAGGCCACATCGGGCCTGAAAGTTTGACTTTTGATCAAAACCTTCCAATTAAGACTAGAAAGTTTAATTGATAGTATTTGTACATAGAAATAAAGTAATACCACTCCCAGCTCTTGAATATCACGTTTTCCTCTCTGTTTATGCGGATTCGGCTCTTATATGGCCTAGTACAGGTCGATCGGGGATGAAAGTCAAACTTTCCATTTAAGAGAGAAACAAGATTAATTGGTTGTAATTATACATAGAAACTGTGTAATAGTACTCGTGTCTCTTTATAACCATGTTCTCCCATATTATTCCATATTCGGCTTTTATGAGGCCTAACTCAGGCCAATCAGGGCTGAAAGTTTGACATTTTATTAAACTTTCAATTAAAATAAGAAAAAGGTAAATTGCTAGTATTTGTACATAGAAACTTTGTAATACTACTCCCGGCTCTAAGAACCATGATTTCTCCCAGTTCGGGCCCTATTCGGCCTTTATATGGCCTACTTCAGGCCAATCGGGGATGCAAGTTTGACTTTTGGTCAAATTTATCAATTAAGAAAAGAATAAGGCAAATTGTAGCATTTATAGAAATTATTAATACCACTCATGACTCTTGAAAACCCCCGTTTTCTCCTCGTTTAGACCCTTTTCAGTTCTTTAAGGCTTGTGCAGAACAAGCGAGGCTGAAAGTTTACTTTTGATCAAACTTCCTAATTAAGGCTAGAATTGGGTTAATTTGTATTATTTGTAAATAAGAAAGAATGTAATACTACGCTTATATCTTGAGAACCATGTTTTCCTCTATTTGGGCCCCACTCAGCTTTTATAGGGTCTTGTTCAGACCAATCTGTTGGCCCAAGGTTACAATCACCCGTTTTATTGAGTTTGATGATTACAAAACATATATAGTTATTTGTACTAATCATATTTATTGCTTAAGGTGTTTCAGGGCTCTATGGATTCATGGAGTGTTCTTCCCTAAAGGAAGGTTGTTTTGACTCAAGTCGGTTCTTTTCGAGTTCAAGATACAAGACTTTCAAGATCACATATGGAGGAGCCCACTTGAAGACTTGTAGTCACCTAGAACCTATGTAAGACTTAGTTTGTTAAAGTTTGAGGTTGTGGTAGATTGGCTCTAGAACACACACACACACACTTTTCAAAATACAGTTTCAGTTTTGATATTTGATTTAAGTTCATGCCTTGATCCCTATACATGATTCAAATTTCTACAAATTTTATATCCTGTTTATATCATGTATATCTATCTTTACTGCATGATACTTAGCCATATATCCCTACAAATTTATTTGAAATTTTCCAAGTCCAGAAAAATTCCCATTTTATAAAATTGTTTCAGGCCTGGAGGTCAACCGGGCCGGTCGACCGGCTTTATTCCAGGCCAGGCCGGTCGACCGAGACCTGTGTCCAGGACGTGCACGTTTGTGGACGTCTATCGGTTGACCGACCTAAAACAGCTTGTTTCTCTGTTTTTGTCGGTCGACCGACCGATCGACCGTCAGTGTTTGCCCTCTGTGGCCAGTCGATGACCGGTCGACCGAGTCCAATGGCTATATGCCAAAATGGGCTACCGGTCGACCGATAGTCTACCTGGAGCCCCAACAGCTCTTTCCTCTTTGGTGATTTTCTGAATTCTGATTTTTCACCCTGTTTTGTGGCAGAGTTT
Source organism: Agave tequilana (assembly GCA_038442645.1). NCBI lineage: Eukaryota > Viridiplantae > Streptophyta > Magnoliopsida > Asparagales > Asparagaceae > Agave > Agave tequilana. Next base: position 2,510 of record JAVJIF010011888.1, on the reverse strand, counting down.
TCTGATCTTTTGGGGACCATTTTCTGACCAAATAAACTTAATTTAATTGTGTTTTAATCCCCTCTTCTCCCTATAAATAGTAAGGATTAGTCTCTTGCAAAAATGTCAAGAAAAATCTCTAGTTTATAAGTTTTCAAAAGAAAGAAAAAGTTTCAAAGCTCTCAATTCTCTACTGCTTTCTTGGCCATTGTTTTTCAGTTGTGTTTGCAAGCATTTTACACTTACAACTGAGTTGTTTTTCTCACTACACTTCTAGAGCCAAAAAATTCCTCTCCTTCTATAAGGAAGTTGTAAAGAGAAGTTTGTAAGAAGTTTGTGATCCTTTTGGTGATCACTTATCTACTTGTTCCTTCTTCTTGTTCTTGTTGAGATACCTCTCGGTAGAGGGTTGTATTGATGGAGTTCGGTACTCCGGTCTTCGGTAGACCTTGTAAAAAGTTCCTCGGTGGATAGTGAAACCCTTCATGGTGGTGAAGGCAGGGAGTAGAGCGGTGGCTCGAACCTCGAAACAAATACTTTGTGTTTGCGATTTATTTTCTCTTTGCTCTCTATTGCTCTTAATTTCTTGCTTGTATTGCAATTCTTTATACCTTGTGATATATCTTGTGTGCAATTCATTATTGCTTCAAATTCATTTCTTGCTTCTTTGTCGATCATTACTCATACAACAAGATTGCATACACACCTCTAACTCTTATCTAGAGGAATCACGAGGAAGGAGTTCAGAGCCCTTCACCGGGTATTCGGCTCTTAGTCTTATTTTTAGTGATCGTTACATCATTCATTCATACTTGTTTAAAAAAGATTTCTAGATAGCATTTACACCTATTCACCCCCCTCTAGGTGTTTTTCAATTGGTATCAGAGCATAGGTCTCTAGGCTCTTGGCTTAACAACCTTAGAGAGATCCTTTATTTGCTAATCTCCACATTCATTTCTTACTCATTCACTTAGTAAATATGGCCGAAGGAATTAAGACCCCCAAAGTTTGATGGCCTTAACTTTCCCATATGGAAGGTTAAGATGACCATATTTTTGCAATCTCTAGGAAGCGGGTTGCAAAGGCGGTGACCAAACCATTTAGTGCACCCCCACGGTGATGAGTCCACTTGGTCCGAAATTGAGACCAAAGAATTTGATGCAAATGCTAGGGCTCACTATGCATTGCCCAAGCACTTAATCATGATGATATTTCTAGATTTATTCATTGTAAATCCGCTCATGAAATTTGGTCACACTTGCTAGTCACTCATGAGGGGACTTCACAAAGTGAATAGGGCTAAAATAGACCTTTTTCGCTCACAATATGAGAATTTTTCTATGAATGAAAATGAAACCATAGATGATATGGTTACAAATTTTACCAAGATTACTAATGGACTCTCTTCTCTAGGTGATGCTATTGACAATGACCAAAGAGTAAGGAAGATCATCCGGGCTCTTCCTCCTTCTTGGGAAGTCAAAGCCACTACCTTGAAGGAACTCAATGACAGGAGGAGATGGAGCTTATAGGTCTCATTGGTAACCTCAAGACCCATGAGATGGAAAGAAAAGCAAGAGAAGAAATGGCTTCGCTCCAAGAAGAAAATAATTGCCTTCAAGAGTCAATCCTCATACTCCGACGAAGACAATGAAGAAGAAGAGACGAAGAGCTCTCACTTCTTGTTAAGAACGTTCAGAGGATGTATGACAAGGCAAAGTTCCAAGGTAGAAGGAGATGGCAAGGTGGTAAAGAAGAGAAGAAAATTATTTGCTTCAATTGCCAAAGGCCGGGTCATATGTGCGGAATGCCCGAATAAAGTCAAGCCCTCCACTCCAAGAAGCCTTACAAGAAGAAAGCTTTAAAGGCACTTGAGATTCCGAGAGTGAATCCGAGGAGGAAGTTGACACAGCCAACATATGCTTCATGGCTAATGAAGGCACAAGCAAGGTAACCCCCGATACCTCTTTTGATTGTGAGCTTTCCATGGATGAATTAGGAGAAGCATTGTAGAAGAACTCATACAATTATGATTTTCTTAAGAAAAAGTATTTGAAAATGAAAAAGGAAAATGAATCTCTTAACCATCAGTTTTCTCTCTTTCTAAAGAAAAAGATGAATTACTTTCTACTTTAGTTTCCACTCAAAAAGATTTTGATAACTATAAGATTTCTTGCAAAGGTAAGTTTTCACAAGTTAATGAAAATGAGATTCCTGCTTAAAGAGAAAATGAACTCATAGGAGTAATTTTGAAAAAGTGTGAATGTGATAAGATTAGAATTGAGGCTATGTTTCCAAAGAAACTAGTCCCTAAGAAACATCTCATGCTAATCATGCTATTCATGCGCATGCTCATAGATCACAACATTTACATCATGCCAAACCCCAAACATGCTCACCCTCCACACACACATCATGCATTCATGTATGGGAAGGTATTTCATGCACTTATTGTGGCCGTAAAGGTCACTTAGTTAAGTTTGCTATGATAGACTTAATGCATCTCAACATAATGTTTGGGTTCAAAATAC